>VZSZ01003426.1:279859-289978 GCA_013398815.1 Ibidorhyncha struthersii
CATCCTGGGAGCTTGATATGCTTTTGTATATATTTCATTATTTTCTTTTTTATTTTATTATTAATATTTCATTAAAGTAGTTTAGTTCCTTTTAAACTCATAAGTCTCTTTTTCCCTCCTCTGCCTCTCTCTTTGAAGAGGGGTAGAGGGGCGCATCTGTTGGTCCCATCTGGGGTCCCCCACGTCCCCAGTGGGATTTGGCCTAAACCATGACACAAGCTAAGATAAGCAACTATGCAGAACTTCTTAGAAGCCACCGAATGCTTTATACTTGGTCAAAATTGGAGAATTAAAGTTACTACAGCAAGTTATTCACTTATTAACCTCAGCAGCACTGAGAAATAGCCACGGAAGTACCAGCAGCTCAATCAACAGTTAAACAGTTACTTCAACTCAGTAGTCTTGAAAATACAAAACTTCAAACTTTCTGACCACTGCAAATGCTGAACCTCAATTCAAAACCACAGTACTTACAAGGTGTAATTATACAGTACTTTAAGTTAACGTGTCATTTTTGTTTAAATAGAACCACAAAGTCTGTTACTCAGCATGATCCTTGGCACTTGTATTCACGTTCATATATTACACGTTTAGTAACTGTCATCAACATTGTCTAAATTAGTTAAGTGTAATAACCTTCAGCAGTGACAGTCAGTATGTCTACTAGTTCTGGAGAAAGGATAAGTGACTTATCATTCCTTTACAGCAGGAGTGAGGAAAAACCAAAATGCCTATTCAGCAGATATTAGCAGACATCAGCTGCCTAAGTTCCTTATGTTTGGGTATTGATATATATGGAGGCTGGTTTAAATTCATATTCAGAAAACCCTACTAATCTCTTACTCCTCATTTTTACCAGGAGTATTTTGCTGCAAGAATGCAACAGAACAGGAGAGTCTTCTTTTCCCCCTTCTCTGGCCAAGCTGAAAGAATGGGGTTATTTTACACTCCATACTGATAGTGTTGTAAAAGAGTAATGGTAAAGATAACAAAAGGAGCTACAGAAACAATAAACTGTAAACAGGAATCCTGAGCAGCTGTCACATTGCGAGTCAGGTCATGTTTGGCAGCACTACTGTAACAGGCTTTTCTGGATTCTGCAATGCAACGTTACATTAATAAGATGCACAGGGTACTTTCAGACAAACCTCATCAGCAACAGCATGTACTTTAAACTCAGAACCTAGGAGGACTCTGTAAAACTACTAGTGAAGAACTCTTTTTCCTTGTATTTGATACACAGCTTACAAAAACAAATATAGAGCCTTAAGATGATAAAGCAGAACTGCGTCTGCAGATGTTGTATACAGTAAACAGACATACACCCCCCATACCTCACGGCAGCTAGTGCTGTACAGTGAGACTACAGGAGCTGGAAATGAAGAAAAGCAACACCTGCCTGGTCTGCAAGTTTCACCAGTAACTCTGCTTTCCTCTTTGAAACTTGGACTTTGCCATTCATTTCATGGGTGTGGAGCTTAATTGGCAAGCACCATTTCTTGGCTGCAAGAGTCTAGCAGGCAAACTCATGCACTCAAGCCAAGCCCTTGTAATTATTTTATCATCCACTGACTAGGGAGCCACTTGCCTGTGTGCGCTGACAAAACCAAGTGCCAATCCATTCCCACCTGAATTCTTCTGCCTAATTCTTCTAGCCCATCCAGCTGCTGGAGGAACAGCTGTCTGGAGTTCAGAACGGCTTGCCCCCTACAGTGGGCAGGTCATCAATGGCTTGGTCAATATTCTCAATGGTCCAAAACTTGCACATCTAATAGGAAAAGCAGATAGTAATTTCCTGTGACATTTCATTTCTCAGTTGCAATCAAATGAACAGAAGAATTAATAAGGAAGGTAAGTTAACTTTCACATGGGATATATGGCAAAATCTGAAACTTTTGTTGTTAAGTTTTTATAAGGTGATTTAAAATAAACCCCTACCATTCACTCGTCCATCTTTTTAAAAGGCCTCTTAAAATCAGTTGGCCTTAGAATATCAGGTTTTCCTTCAGTTTTGGTAAAATATATCTGTCTGATTTTAAACCCAGTTCTAACAAATACTCAAAAGGAGCTTGGAAGCCTGCTAAGCCTAAGCAGCAGGTTCCCTGTCTTTACAAGCACACAGCTGCTTGTTGCAAAGCCCTCGGGCCTCTTGCTTTCAATTTCACCAGCTCCAAATATCTCGTCAAAGACCCCGATGGTTTGTTTCAGGGGGCAGTTTGAAGCCATACGCTAACAGTTCACTGAAGACTTCCGTACTCTGCTTTTAGGGTTTTGCAGTTTCAGGAAACGCAATCATTTCAGACTGACATCACTACCACGAAACATCCCCGTTAAAAGCTGGACTATATTGAGCACACTGGTGACACCCTGTGGCATCCTGCTGGACTCTCAAACAGAAGGGGCTTCAAGGTGTTTGACATTTGCCTTCCTCCAGCACCAATGCCTGTCTTCACTTAAGATGAGCAGGCCCCAACGAGGTGCTACTTCTGCAGCAATTTTGGCACAGAGATCTTTAAGTACCAATGGTAACCAGAAAGACTGGGTTGAAACTAGTTACTATGGGAATGCCTTAAAAAGGGTCTCAGATTCCCATGTAATTTTAAAGTACCTTTAGAGCGTATAATTCACATGGCTCTAGATTATTTATCCAAGTGACAAACATGATGCTTTTTGGTTGTAGTGCATTTGAATTGTTAATAAATTCAAGTAAGCGCTTCCAGAATTTCACTCATCTTGCAAGTTATCCACAATAGCAATCGGGAAAATTATCAGCAATCTTGGATTTCCCATTTACCTCACAGGGTAAAACCTTGATTACCATTATCATGGTTTGCCACTTAAGCAGCTGTGCATCATAATAGAGGGACTACCTGTGACAAAAACAGGTCTTCAAAATTGGTATGCTTATATTTATTTTCCTGTTCCTTTGAAAGATAGGGTATTTGGTTGAACATCGGTTCAAGAGGTTAGTCTCAGCAGCCACGCTCCCAGGTAGCAGAGTTTCAGCAAGCCAACCAGAACACCGCAGACACTTCACATCCTACTCCACACTTAACATACAAGAAACACGGACTTCTTGCCCTAGCAAGGACAGTACATGCATTTGCATGGTTGAACATTCAGCTGCAGTACAGGAAAAGGGGTGGGGAGGCTTTTAACACAGATGAGCTTCCCAGTCATGTTCATCTGAAAGATGCAATTACACAAGCACAACTGAAAAGGCAGCATCATGATGAGTGGCAAGAAGCACCAAGAGGCCAGAGCAGCTGTTTAAACTACAACTCCTCCAAGAGAAATGCATGCCTAACTAAGGCATGATACATCTGTCTTGCGTGCTTAAGTACACATTGCTTCTTATCCATCCCATGATACTTTCAGGAATGTTTGGTTGTTGTTTTTTTTTTCTTTCTCAAGAGAAACCCCAGAAGAACTGGAAAAGCTTTAATGCTAAGTGCTACATAGATTAATACAATACCTCAATAAGTAGATTTAATTTTGCTATGATCCAAGGTAATTAACTGTATAAAACCTCTTATCGTAGCACAAAACTTTACTAAAAGCCAGATGAAGGTTCTCTGAGGGTACATTACACGTTACAGTTTCAGAAGGAAATTACAGTCTCAGTTTATACCCATCCAGGTCAGCTTGGTGATCCAACTGCAGACTAGGTCTGTGGAAAAAATGGGCAACACTCAGACAGACAAGCGAGCTGACCTTGCACACCAAACCATCACATGACTCCAGGATTAACATAACTAAAGATGGGAACAAGCAGTTAGGGACACGAGGCTAGTCACTTTTTTGACCAAATGACATTACTTCCGCGTTAGCTAGAAGTCGACTGTAAAGTAATACCCTAAATTACATAACACAGTAATCTGTAACAGTTGGAGACTGGGGTGAAGATTGCTGCAAGCAAGTCCTCCCAGACTGACACATACAGGAGCCCATGAATGAGATGTGGCAGGCACAAGCATTCTTCTGGATGAAGGCATCCACATTACACACCAGTCTTTTATCATTAACCATATAATAGAAAAAGACAGGTTTCCTTGCCTGTTGCAAGTAAACTGTTTCATTCCGTTGTAGAAGATTGTACACACTATACTTGTTTTTTAAAAAGAAACTACTTGACTTCTCCCTCAAGCAGCAAGAAGCAGTCCCTACTTGTCAGTCTCTAACAATGCCTTCTTCTAGGGAGGTCACTTAAGAAGAGAGCAGTTCCAAGATAGAAGTTCAGTGCATACCACTTCTAATAACCAAAAATCAAACTGCTAAATGATCTTGCATGTTCAGAACCTGTTTAAATGCAAATCAGGTACCATGTTGTCCCAGTTGCAGGTGACCGCACCGTAAGAAAGCAGCTGGTTTATATTTTGTCAGGGCACCTGAACTATACCACCTGAACTATACAGAGTAGAAAGCAGGTAGAACAAAGAACAGTAATGCAAGGTTATACAAACAAAAATATGACACACCTACAATGTCTACTATTAGTTGGCACTCACATGCCTCTCCAGAATAAATATATTTCACATCTATTGACACAAAGGTAAAATTCCATTCCAGATCACCCTCATGCCCTGATTTCACATTTGGCATCAACAGTATGAATATCAAATGCTCTGACTTGGATATATTTCAGACTGAATACATCACCTTATTTTAAGAGGACTGACTGAGTCTGATACTTCCTTATTCAATGCCATGACATTATCCGCTATGACACTGAATTCTAGAAATCAAGTCATAGTCTTAATCCCACAAAGATGGAGGAAATCTTTGACAACTATGTTCCACTTTCTCAGCATTATTCTGAATAAATTCCAGTTTTAGACCCCTTCCCTGGTAACTGCAAAGCCACAGACTGAAAGAGAGAACAAGCATCTTCTTTTGAGAATCCGAGGAACATTTGAAAGGCGATACCATAATATTGACCATCTTTCTTACAGATATTATTAGATACAACAAACTCATGAAGCTCACATATAATAAATACACTTCTTTAATAGTTTCTGTGCACAAATACAGATTTTTTTTCTTATTTTCAAGAGCAGAAATATTTGCTTCAAAGAATACAGTGATGAAAGATATGCAAAGGACCAACTATTCTATAATGCATTTTAATAAATTCAGCTTCTCTCAAGTATGTATACAAAACCACCTCTTCTTATAACCCTCAACTAACACAGTTTATGGTGCAAGTCCGACATCTAAGACTGAGTGCAACAATCCAGTTGTTACTGCGGTAATTTAACAGAGATCAAATACATTTGTGAAATCTATTGCACAGCTGAATAAGCCTGTCTCATCTTTCCTAAGTTAATTCACATATCTCAGTTATAATTACTATATTAAATTCAGAAACAGCTGACGAACACTTAAATTACCTATAAAAATTTACGAGGAACACACATTATTCATGCTTGCAAAATAAGCGCATAAATTTATTCTTGAAATCATAGTAATTTAGTGTCATTCAAAGATGCTGTACCAAATACAGTATTATAATTTCTCCCAGATTCTACAGGAGTTGAAGCACGCTGCTATAAACTCAGATTAGCCAAGTACAGCTATATTAATATCCAGGACATCTCCTCTGTTCATTTTGAAGACAAATTTTGACCACAGACTCTAAAAGTGTTAGGAATCTGCTGGATAAGGGATAATGTCTGACATCTTTTGAGTCTTCTTTGATCAGGTCTAATCTGTTTTTTTTCATCTCTGTCTTTCCATTTAATTTTTCCATTACTAACTACTTCCACACATACCCCTTTTTTCCTCTCTTTTTTTTTTTCCTTGTTTTTCTCTTTTTTTTTAAGAGTCAGTTCATAACCAAAGCAAGCAGTAAGTAATCCAGTAATCATCACCAGGTTTAGTAACCTCTGGTCAGAGGACTAATTTGCTGAAGGGAAAGCCTCTTTCTCACAGCTTTCTTTCTAGAGATCAAAACAGCACACAATCAGAAGGCCAAGGAGTGCCCTCGTGGCAGTGGCCCTCATGGGGGGCAGCGGAGTGGGAGGTGCTGACCTCCTCTCTCTGGTGACCAGTGACAGGACACGAGGCAATGCAATGAAGCTGCACCAGGGGAACTTCAGGCTGGACATTAGGAAAGGTTCTTCACTGAGAAAGTGGTCGGTCCCTGGAAGTGGCTCTCCAGAGAAGTGGTCACAGCACCAAGCCTGTCAGAGTTCAAGGAGTGTCTGCACGACGCTCATGTGGTTTAGTTTTAGGTGGTCCTGCGAGGAGCAGGGAGTTGGACCTGATGATCCTGATGGCCCCCTTCCAACTTCAGATATTCTGTGATTCTGTGAACATATAGAGTTCACTTGAACCCAACAAAATTTCTCTCTTGGCTACTTTCTCCAAGAATTAGTATGAGTTCATTATCACACCACTTAGGTGCCACAGTTCAAGAAAATCTGGACAACCTGCAGAACTTAAAAGATCTTGAAGCTGCTAGCAACAATAACGTGCATCAATTGTTGCTGTGCAAAGCTGCTTTCTCTAGACAAATCTGTATTTTTAATTAAAGCTAAAAACATTTTCCCAGTTTGAGTAATACTACATATACAGAGGAACAACACACTTGTGTTTAATGATTATTTCTTCAACTTTCAGAAATAAAAGGTATCACAGAACTTCTAAAGCAAGGTAGATTATGTATGTGATAAATATTTAGGCTCCAGACAGAAAATTGTAATCAAAGTTTGCAATTTATTAGGCGAATAGAGGCAAGCAAACAGCGCTGGGCAACACGGGGTGGCTTTCCCCACCTCAAACGTGTGCACCTATTCTTAGCAAAACTTCTACATTTATGTTACTAACTTTTACATATTCAATAGGTGTAGTAAGACGCCTATACATATGCATTACCTGTCTCTGCTTTTCATGGAAATCAGTTCTCTGCCCACTCGGGCCTGCGCAGTATCCTTTTATGGTGGTCGTGAGGGGTCTTGGTGATGAAGTCAGTAGTCTTCCTCGATGTGTCCTTTGAATCACCCTGGGTTTGACTCATGCGCATTACAAACCCCTTTTTCACATCACTTTGCGGTTTGCAGCAAAACCGGTTTGGGCTACTCCACGCATCAAATCAAACAAAGGAAACTACAGTTGCAGAACATTCTGTTGCATAGTCACCCTTTGCTCTGTGATTTCATCATTGTTCCATATCGACACAAATCAAACGAATGTTTCTCACATGTATATCCAAGACATTAGCCGTTCCAGTACGTTCAAAGTTTTCAGGTACTCAGAGATGTCAGGCTAGCCCAATTTCACAGTTACATATATCAGGACAGTTAGTAAGTGTTGATGGAATACCACAGGACAAAAATAATTCCAAAGTGTATAGTTACAATCAGTCTGTTCTCTAGCAGCATACACATTTACACACACAGATCTCAGAAGGGCGGAAAGAGGATGTGGTTTGGAAGGAAAGAAGCAACAGAATCTACTGCAGCAGTCTACAGGATCTATGTTACATTCACCCATACATATGTACATGCACACACTCAGATATATTATATATAAACCCAAAATGACAGGAAAACAGCTGTGGCAATGCCATATTCTTGGCTCTGAAGGACAAAATCATAACAGTTTTCCCTTTTCCATCAACCGCAATGGTTTACACACCACAACACTTTTCCTGATTTGCTTCCACCAATTTAGGAATAGAGCCTGTTTCTAAAAAGACAACACCTTGCGCCGTCCCTTATTAGTAACAGTAGCCTTAAAAACAGGTAGTGCTAGGCACTGAAAGATCACAAATCCCTTCACCTGAGATCATTTTACCATACTGTAACTATTCCCTAAAGTAACTCTACGGAGTGAAACACTTTTTTGCTTTCAGAAAAAGCATCATCCAGAGTGTTTCTTCTTAAACATGGAAAATTTTCAGAAAAAAAAATGGATGCAACTTTATCTTTGTGTGAAGCTCTGAGAATTTGAATTTTAAGATTTCCCAGCCATCCAAAGGACAGTGAGAGGTAGCAAACCCCAAACCAGGCCATTCTCTTTCAAATGCCTGGCAGGGATTTTATCTAAACAGGTTCTAAGCAAAAAAAAAGAAAGAAAAAAAAAAAGGCAAATTGAGGTCACTTTTCTCTCAAATAATCAGACACTTAGTCTTTCACCAGTCTTTAGACCAAAGCACTTTGCAAGGTGTGGGGGAGGACTAGCACAGCAGCTCCACAACTACAAAATGCAGCTTGGAGGTTTAGTGCCGGAGGGAATACAGCTTGAGGAAGGGATGGACTTAGGAGGGCTGTTCACAGGCCACTCCAGCCAGTAGAGAGGCAGGGGCCAAGGGGAGGCCAGGGTTTGCCCACTGCGGTGAGGCAGCAGCATCCCACCCTGGCTCAGGCCAGCTGCTCTACCAGGCTCTGCAGTCCCTCAGGTGTCTGCCCAGAACTCCTGCCACCCCATTTCCTTGCAAACCAGCTCCCAACAGGGAGTATGTAGGGTACAAGACAATAAAAACACTTCAAAGCCACTAGACATCATCTACTCCCTCACGCATTTCATGGCAAAACCTGGCTGAGGGGGGAAACAAATAAATAAATAATACACTAAAAATCTTCCAGGTGGTCTTTTCCTCAGAGAAGTGGACATCACCCCTTTTTTTAACATTTGTAGCAGCTTCTATTTTACCAGCTTGGTATTAACAGAAACACACTTCTTCCATCTCAGCCACCAATGAGAAAGGACAAAAACAGATTTCACTGTATATTTAAAGAAAGAGTGGATAACAATTTCTGGAAAAAAGTAATTGCATATATATCTAGCTTTCAAAACACATACAGCTAAAATAAGCTGCAGCAGTGCCTGAAGCACAGGACAAAAAAAAAGATACCACTTCCTTTATCAAATGAGTCAGCACACAATCACTTTGGGTTTTTGTTTTGTTATGGGTTTTTTGTTTGGTTGGGTTTTTTTTACAAGAGACATCTTGAAAGATGGATCACATCTCCTTCACTATTAAGGGCTGACCCACCTGCCAACTTGACTAGTTACAAAGAAATTAACTAAGAAAGCAACACAAAATCATAGCTAAGTATTGAAACAGAGAAGTAAGGGCAGGACCAAGCAAGCAATGGATCTGAAGAAGGGAACTTAACAACGCACAGCCATTTTTCAGTTCCAAAACTGACAATATGGGAAGTGTTCTTTCACTTAAAACATGAAGCACCATCTCCTCTACTCTCAGGTATGATATGGTTAACGACTATAATACTTTTGGTATTATTAACACAGCTGTTCCTCAGATGAAAAATTGTATCTGGCTATGGACTAAGACTTAATAAATGATAATACATATCCAACCAAAACATTAATAGAATTCATCTAGAAATAAAACCATTTCTGGAAGCAAAAACAATTTTGCCTGTTGGGTTTTATTTTTTTGTTGTACTTGATCTGTTTGGCCACTCTTTCATAAGACTAACACAGGCAACAGCAAAAGCATCTGTGTCCGTAAGTAGGCAGCTTTCCAGTACCTGAAGTACCCCAGTAAACAGCACATTTTTGTGTGGTTTTTAAGTACTTCAGTGGGACACAGGCACTAACAGAATGAACACTATATGACTTGAAAAGGAGAAACTGTCTTTAGTCAATTATTATTTTAAAATATTCAAGGTAACAAAATCCAGAATATCATGTGAGTTCATGACGCATTACTCCAATGGACACTGAAGTACTAGCTTTTTCCAGGCAAGTAAACAGATGGGACAAAGCTAGAGGAGCAATATAGTGAAATACAGCATTTTTATAACTACCCAATATGAAATATTTGATGATTTGCTGTGGGGTAGCAGCAAGGTTTTGTTAAAGAGAAAACTGAACTCTTCCCCTTACGGCATGGAAGCTGCTCAGCACTTAAGTTCATGAAGTGTGCTATTTAAAGTAGGACTAAAAATGGGAGCTAAAGTTTCATTCCTCTAACCAAAGGTATGTGGTTTCAAGATGATTTAACTGTACATTTACCGTTGTACCTCTAAGATGTTAAGTAATCCGATACTAAAATGTAAGTAAAAAAAAAACATCAGTGAAGATACATTTATTGATAAAAAATATGGTTCTGGCCTCAAAAAACCTCGCTGTCTTTCCGCATTCGTT
>VZSZ01003426.1:297913-347318 GCA_013398815.1 Ibidorhyncha struthersii
TTCGTGGTTATTTCATTCTTTTCCCTGTGTCTTTGTCACGTGATTTTTATGCCTGCATTCACATGCGTGGATATGCCTTATAAACCGAAGCTTCAATGGGTATCTTCACTTTTTCTTTCTTTCTCCAGCTGTGAAATTTCCACGTGGCAGTAATAAACCTTTTCCAAACCTTATACATAGCAAATATGTACGACACATACATAACAGGTGCTTCTATCCCTCTTGATACCTTGATTGATTGATTCCTTTTTGAAACACTATATAAACTCATCCTGGGGTATATTCTCATATGCATCTTGCAGTTCGCTAACCATGTGCGTATGTACACTAGAAAAGANGTGGAGAGGAGGAGAGCAAGGACAGAGCAAGCTGTTGCTGTGAATAAGATGTTCTACCAAGAGAACAGCATAGTAGGGAATCAGCAAGCCATGCACTACAGTGTAATAGCTCAAGTTAAAAAAGTGTGCGAAGTAGTTGATGGATTCATTTATGTTGCTAATGCAGAAGCTCATAAAAGTAAGGGGTTTCTCTTTATTTATTCATATTTTATGAATGATTGTAATGTCATATAAGATTGCAAAGAATATGCAATACATCAAAATCCACAGTCTTATTCTTTCATAATCTGCTTCATGGTTTATCCAGTGGGAGTCCCCTATTTTAGTCACTGTCCCTCATGTCCTTGTGAGGTGTTATGGCCCCCTTCTTTCATTTATGACAGATACTGATACGGTTGCTGTCTAAGCTACATGTGGGAAATCATCTGGATTTAAAAAAAAAAAAAATCAAAGAAACCCCTGGGTATGGGTAGAAAAAGAAGCCTGAAATCATTGGGGGTGGTCTAATAGCCTGGAAACAGAACCAGACCAGGAAAACTGCAGTGAAAGATGCAATTAGTCCCAATCAGGATACCAATCCAAATCAGGAGACTAATGCAAATACCTATTATGGTAATTGTCTTTACATCCACCAACTTTAAATGGAAGGAAGGGGCTAGCTCGGAAAAGAAGAGAGTAAAAAAAGTGTGCAGAGATACAGTAAGGAGAAAATTATGGTCAGTAGGGAAGGGCTGCAGACTGGACAGTGTGTGAGTATTTCTTAATGGCTTGTTGCAGTTTTGATCTCTGTGAGGTACTTGGAAAATGCTCTCATGTTAAGAACTGGAGTAGGCTGCCTGTAGAATCTATGGAGTTCTTTAAATAAGATCTACGTGTGACATGAACATCTGTGTGACATGAAAGCAGAGCCTCCAGCCTTATCATAAGCAGAACTAGCTAATTTGGCCATGTCCCTTCCAGCCCTCTGTTTCCTCACCTCTGAAATCTTAAATATTTTAAAAGTGAAAAAAAAAAAGTTTTCCTTGTGATTTGCATGTATTTAATACTCATATATTAAAAATTGTTTCGTAGAGCATGATCGTCGAGAGGAACTGGCTCGTATTTTGGCAATGATTGATCCAGCCCTTGGACCTCCAAACAGACCTCTGCTAGTTTTGTCTTGTGTCTCTCATGTTGGTGCGAAAAGAATTCCGTGTGTTTACATGGCACATCAGTTGCAACTAAATCTGCTATGTCAGCCCTGGATGGTACTTGCTTTTAAACCTTTATTTTCTATTTCTTTGTGGCTTAAATTTAATTTAGGATTACGGTAGTTCCTGAACTGTACCTACCTAGGCAAGTGTGCAGCTTTCAACGCTAGTACATGAGCTCTCCACTTAAGTGAAGAATTTAGTTTCTTTGGTCCTCTAAGATGAAGCATTAGCCTATCTGAACATAGAGGAGTTAAGTGGCTTGCCCAGGAACACAAGAAACTTCTGATGGAGTCAGAATGTAAGGAAGGATGAAATGCAAGTCTTGAAGGGAGTAAGGAAGATTCAGTTAGGTTAAATCTAAATTTCCTGAGTCACAACATGAGGCCTTGGACACAAGGTAGCTTTTCTGCCATTTTCAGGATACTGTTAATTGTCACTTGCTTGACGTGATGAATTGAGTTTTTGACAAATCAGTTTTTTCCTAGCATGTGAGTTCCTGAACCTGTTCTTTTATGCTTGCCAAGCACAGTATATATCAGTATGGCTCAGCCACACATAACGTTTTTGGTGACATTGTGTAGCCAAAGAGTAATACTTAATCAGAAAAAAACAAAATCCTGATTTGAGATCATTCC
Source organism: Ibidorhyncha struthersii (assembly GCA_013398815.1). NCBI lineage: Eukaryota > Metazoa > Chordata > Aves > Charadriiformes > Charadriidae > Ibidorhyncha > Ibidorhyncha struthersii. The sequence goes on from VZSZ01003426.1 coordinate 300,080, forward strand.
TTTGTTTTCATAAGGAAAATGTTTACAGGCTTTAAAAAAAAATACAGTTTATAATAGCCATTTTATAATACATTACAAAATCTAAGAATTAATAATATGCATTGAATTCTAAAGCTAGCAGCATTTTTGCTTTAAGAGTTACAAGAAGAATTTTCAAGTAGATTCTCATCCATAAAGTAAGTATAATGTTCCAGAATAGCTGATGGAACAATTGAGATAAAATTCACTTTGATACCAAGAATGCAAGGCTTTCCTAGTGGGTTTTATAATTCATTTTGTAAAGAGTAGTGTTTTCTTTTTGTACCTTACTCTTAAGAAAATGTTTTTGTCTAAGAGACCTTTAAAGCAGTGATAAAAATTTAGATTTGATATAAGTATTTCTGACTTTAAGGATGGACATGGAGTGTTATCTTCAATACATGAGCTTTATTTATTTTTACAGGTGCAGGACACTGTAGCTGCAACTTTAGCTGGATTGCTAAATGGAATTGAGTGGCTCTTGGAAGAAGCAAATTGTAAAAGTGCACAGTAATGGAACCATGCATTGTTTTACTGTATAGAGACTTTGGTGTTCTGCAGTTCAGATGAAGTGAGAAATCTCCTCTGTAAATATACCTAACACTAGGTTTATCAGCACAGCCTATGGCATGCATCACGCATTTAGGAAGCATATTCAGTGGAGATCTTGACAGTGACAGTTCCAAACCAAAGTAAATATAATGTACGTTGTACAGTAGTAAATTGACAAAAATGTAGTATCTCTTTCAAAACAGTAAATTCCCCTGTATTTTTCCCAGAAACAATGCCTAGACAAGAAATGGCACCTGTGGGAGAACTGTCAGCCCAGACCACATGCTTCTTGGAAGCAAACAAACAAACCACCACGTATAAATTGGTTGTTTCTTGTTTGTGATCTTTTTTATTAACCAACCGCAAAAGACTTCAGCACCTTCTGCTTTCTGTTGCAGATTAGCTTGAACTGGACATACCTCTGATGTCACAAATAAATGTCAAATAGAATCATTATTACTTCAGGATATTTGTTGAATACATAGAACCTATCAGTTACTCAAATAGTTGTGACCATTTGCAGATGTGAAGTGTACTTGGCTGGAAATTTTCCGCGCAGTTGCAAATACTTTTGTAAAAAGGAAAAAAAAAATACATTTTAGAGCTGGAATTGCATTTTCTATATTGACGTCATTTGGGATAGTCCTAGTCTTCCACCTTTTTAATGATTTTTAATTATTGTATGAATGTTCAGAAACTTCCCTTGGATTTCTTGCCTATGCATGTATTTGTTTTGGTTTGGGGTATGGGGTTTTTTTTCTTTCTCTCTCGCCACATAAATGCAATAGTCTCACAATTTTTTCTTGGTACCTAGATAAATAACTACATGGTGCACATTCAGCTGTAGCTTCTCTCAATCTGGTATGTGTGTGTGAGATGCTCAACACAGCTATGTCAGAAACATTCCATTTGAGAAGTTTTTTGTTTTTTGATGAACTAGGACAGACGCAGGATGTGTATCTATTATTTTTTCATCTTTATGCACAATTAACTCAGCTTTCTGTGTGTTTTTGTATGTCTTCTACTCTTTGGGAGTTTCCAGACTTTGGCAGTTTTAAGGGAAAATCCATGGGAAGCTATACTATGATAATTCTGTGGTTTAATCATTTATTTTTTTTAATAGGGTATGTGTGCTTTACCCATTAAAATAGATAGGACACAAAAGATTTATGAGTATTTGGGGGAAAATTCCATGCTTTGTGACTGGGTGTATGTGACTTGCTTGCTAGTCATAATAATTCCATAGTGAACTATATGTAGAGGGTTAAATACAGCAACTTGTTGCTATCTTAGCTACTACAAATAACACTTTTTTATGCAGGATCCCCATTCCGCTGTCTTCATAAGGAATAAATTATTTTTTAAAGAATTATGTTTACAGTCTTTCTGTGTGTGTTAAGCACCCCCACATGTGTGCATATATGCACACACGTAGTCTCCAGTCATGCTGTCATAACAGATAACATTGTCATCATTAGTCATTAATGAACAACGTTATTGTATGTTATCTGTTTAATTAACAGATATTAATTCACTGCCATTTTACAAGGTCAGGATAATGTAGGGAATGCATTTTTTTATATCAGTTATACTAACTTAAAGACAGGATAACTTAAAGAATTAAGAATTATGAGTTTTAAGGATGCAGCTTAGGAAACACACAGTGGGAATTAGAAATCTGTGCAGTCACAGATCTCCAGCGTCACAGGAACCGCAGAGCTGGTGGTGAGTTAGGTTGCATGACTGAGTACTGTGGTGGATCAGTACAGGCACAGAAGACGGGCATGTGCACTGTGCAAAGGAGCAGCTTAGATGCGTAGAGGTATGCTATGGAAGAGGCAACCAGCCTGTTGAGAATTCATATGCCAAATAGTTGCAGAGATGCACTGTGGATTTCATTTAGCACTACCTTTTAGATTCCACCTAAAACACTTTAGCATTTAAATTCCTGAGTCTGATGAGTTTAGAAGCATAGTAAGTCAATTAAGCTTGGGACTTAAATTGTTACAAGTTCAAAATTAGTTGCATATGGAATATTAGAACATCACTAAAATCACATAAAACTTTTTAATGTAAGACCCTAATTTTTTTAATCTATTTAGTTTTGTATTTATCACAGTAAGTGCAACTGTGATGGGTTTGTGAGAAATAAAATCATCAGGATTTGGATCCCAGAAATCTTGTTCTCCTTGGGATGAAAGATTCTAACTGCTAGAAAGAAAATCACTTTCCTGCCGACTGAGGCGGGGTGTTTAAACAGCGGTCGGAAAATAAAAGTAAACGGTTGAAGTGACAATACCTGTGATTTATAAGGAAACTCAGTTACTGAGGCTTCCCCTGAGCAGCAGAAAGTGGCTGTAGGGGTGCTAATTTTCAAGTCTTTGAAACTTAGAATAACAAAAGTGCCTGCTGCCAGCTCCAAAGCAGTACGTGAAAGGAGGCAGCGCAGTGACAGCGTCCGTATAACTTGCCAGGCGTCTCGCAATTTCTTCTCCCGGAGCGGCCCTGGGTGGCCACAGTCTGCAAGCGGGAGCGGCAGCGGGGAGGGACCCTTCGCTTCCCGGCGGCTTCAGAGGGGCGCTGCGGTTCGCGTTGTGTCCCACTTGATGGCACTGCTGATCCACGTCAGCCACCGACGCTCTGCAGCCAGCAGCCCTCCTACCTTTGCCAAAATTGCTTCTAGTACCGCTTTACTCCCTTCTCAGATATGGCAGCAAGCAGATGCAGTTACAGAAAAACCTGTGAGAAAATCAACATGTTTTTTAAAGGCTTATTAACGGGCAATATGCTGCCTCTTCTTTTAATCTGGTGGGTACCAATATCGATTTGTATGGTGGGATGAGTATTGCAGAGAATAGCTGGAGTCGCTGTCAGGAATGTACGGAAATAATTGCTGGCGTCATTGCAAGGTGATTGATGCTTTAGTCTGTGATTTAGTTTGTCTTTTGTGCCATTTTAAAACTAGTAGTTCCAGGTAAGGTGTTCTCCTTAAGTACAAGAGTAAAGAAATAGTATTCTTCAGCCAGTTACAGAAGGTGTTATTATAGCTAAAGCTTGTGTTAAAATCTCAGGCCAGAGGATGTTTGCACACAGGCTGCTCTCAGTTCCCTCGGGAGGATGAAACTACAAATCAAGAATGTAGGTGGGCGTATAGCACAGACGTTCAAGGGGTGAGACAGAGCAAACGACAAAACAAGGTGGACGTGGATAGAAGGGTATATTTAAGAACTAGTGAGATTAGATTATCTCCCACGCTAGCTCACTCCCTCTCCAGCATTACATTTGCTATGTCCACCCTTCCCAGCAGGGAGGTCACAGCTGGTCTAGGGTCAGGCAGAAAGTCCTCTCCGTTTCTGCTGTGCAGCTGCTGACAGGTACCAGTCAGGGCATTACTGGGCAGGTGCTCCAGCCTCTTAACTGTCTTAGTGGCTCTTTTCTGGCTTCTTTCTGGTTTACTCCTCACATACTGCAGGCTTAAAACTGGACACCCTGCTCCACATTCAGACCCACAAGTCCTGTGCAGAAGGGAATGAACACTTTTCCTCAATGTACTCCAGTAAGTATTTAGCCTTTATCACTGCATGGGCACACTGCTGAATCCAGGTTCACTGGTCCACCAGGAAATCCAGTCCCTCTTGCAGAGCTGATCCTAAAATATTCAGTCCCCCACCTGCGCTGATGCACACTGTGTTCCCTCCCAGATGCAGGACTTTGTGGCTTTTTTTGCTCAACATCTGGAGGTTCCTGAAGCACCTGTTGTCCTGTGGAATGCACACATGCGATATCTCTGGCTGTCCTTGCACAAGGAGCCTAGTATCTCTGAGAATACTGGCCCCGCACATGACAACATGCAGAATCAGTCACCTAATGGAAGAGAAGAAAGGTATTCAGTCTTTTCCTGAAGACTGAAATCAATCAAGTCATCTGCTCCATCAAAGTTGAACAATACTAGTCGTAAAGCTTCAAAATAAATTCCTCCATCATTTGGCAAACTGGTGGGAGACAAGAGCTGCTAGTATGAGAGGCTGATATTGTCCCAGAAGTACATTTCACCAAGCTCTGAAAAGTGTTGTGTTGTGAAATGATCCTGGTGACAACCCAGAAACACCTTCTGTATTCATTACATTATTTACTACTCCTCTTTGGAAAGTGATAACAACAAAATAAGCTCTTCTGTTTGTTCTCAGGAAGGACAATAAAGGAACTGAGGTAGGTAGAGAACAACTGAAGGACAGAGGGCTATATTTAATCAATAGTGTTCTGTTGATAAAGGGATATAATTTTGGTGTGGTATCTTTCATATCTTCCCCATAGACTTGAATTATGAAGGCAATTCCGCAGCCTGATGTCAGGGGACACTTGTTCCACAAATGTGAACATATAAGGGCTTCTCTCCAAGAACAAAACCAAGTTTTTTTCCTCTACTTTGAATCAAATCCAGCTTGTCTTTTATGAAAGGTTTTTATACAAGTTTCCTAAAGAAACACATCTAGAAACAGCAGTTGCTTAGACCTTTCTCCCTTAAGACTGGTAGTGTTCACATCCAATTACCTTTGAAATTCAGCTGGCTTCATCTTAAATTTTGCAGAGATTTAAAGAAATGTCCATGCCTTTAATTCATATGAAAGCAATAGTTTAAATTTGACCTGCGTATCTGCTATACATTATATTATGTGGGATAAATTCCTGTGGATTTTGTCATGAGTCTGAATCATGAGGATTTAAGTAAACAAATTACCTGGGAATCCTCTTTTTAGAATATAACCTTCATTCATGACATATCCAAACCTTGCACAGTATAGCATTAGGATGCACTGATACAGCTGCACATTATGCTTCTTTTAAAAAGCACAAGCTATTTGCAAGACAATAAATACAAATTACAAATTTAACTAACAAAAATATTAAAATAATCTTACGTTTTTCCCAAAATTAGAGACTCAAATTTTGTAAAAACATAACTTACTGAAAGCAAAGAACCTAATTACCTGAATCCAGCTACATTAATATATAATAAGAGGGGGAACACCGAGGATAATGAACATGTGGTTGAATTGTGCACTTGAATTCAAGCATCTTTCAGTCTGTTGTTGAAAAGAATTGCTGCTGAGCCAGTATCAAGATCCTTCTTTTCAGCTGATTGATAGACTTTAACTGCTTTTGGACTCACTAAACCCAAAAACCTGCTACCAAGTATTTGTGCTTTTTAACTTGCTTTTCACCACAGGAAGTGAGTTATATAAATTAGCTGGTGTACAGACACACAATGAGACTTTTTTCCCCTAGCAGTTCTCTGATCACTTGTTCCAGTTGCAAGCAGCTAATAATTTAGAAATAAACTGAAAATTAAATAAGTTAAAGGAAGTATTAGTATAAAGATTTTTAGGAGTGTCTTGGTATGCCTGAGTGTGCCTAAGGGTGAAATAGTTTGCGGGTCCCAGCTTAAAAGAAGACATTGGAAATTGCTTCCACAGTAACCAACAAGATTCATGGTAGGCACCCAAAATCTCCAATAATGGGAAATTCTGGCTAACATCCAAAAACCCAGCAGTGATATTTCCGCAGTGCCCATAGTCTATGGGTGTCCCCACTGCCACCTGAGTCACTCCCTCAAGTTTCCCAGGCTGAGCACAGTCAGTTCTTGCCTTACCTTCCCCATGCGCCTCTGGTCTCTAAGCGGTACAACACAGCAGTTTCCTTCCTGCTCTGTTACTCTGTGGGCCAAATTCATCTCATTGGCCTGACCTGTGATTTGCCGAGCAGATGATTCTGAAGTCAGGGGTGGAAGAAAATGCAGAACTGTGATTCATCTGGAGCCTGCAGCCCACGTGAAATTCTGCACTCAGAGGTGTAGTCATATGCCAGGAATCCTCTCCTAATCCTAATCACATCCCAGGTGTATAAATTTACCTCATATTTGAGCAAACAGAATTGCATATACTGGGAGAAAAGAAGGTCTTGGAACATTTGAGCCACATCCACAGAATTTTGATAGCTATGGCACAATATGCAGTGAAATTCCTGAAGTCCTAACCTGAATTCCTGGTGAAAATGCTGCTCAGATATTTCTGTGCATTTGTATGTTGCTAGTTTGATTTCTTTTTATGCAGATCAAAGTGTAATGGAGATATTTGTACACTGGAATATGTGTTGTCACACCATTCCCTGCAATGGCAGAAAGGTCAGGTTTCTCCAGACCCAGGGATTGTCATGCTGCATATTTATCTGAGCACAGGCAGAAGCTGGCATTTCAGCTAGGGCACCGCTCCTCAGAATGGGTGTGTTCTTCCTGACACCTCTGTGAAATACCTGAGTAGACTGTCTACATTTGAATGTTGTCTCTAATTAGAGAATGAGTTCAGAAAAAAATTGCTCTTCTTGAACAACTGCAAGCAGGGCCACTCTTATTCCAAAATAAGAGCACTTTGTTTATTCAAAGTGAGTTAAACTATACCAGAAGGACATAAACCTGTCCTGGGAAAAGAGCATCAGCACCCTGGACTTAGAGATGAAATGTCATAAATCAGTTCCAGAGTAACTTCACAGAAGGTAAGCATTAAATGATAATGTCCTGTAAAATAAACAAATATTGTAGTTCCAAAATACAAATGCAGTGAGTTAAATCTTTGAATTAAGTCTTTTTATTTCTTCCTGGATCATTGGTTGACACACTGTGATCACAGGGGCTCTGTGAAGCACACATCCTGGCCCCAGTGAGCTGTGGGCCATGCTTGCGTTGTACTTCAGCTGCAGCACATCCCAAAGAGACGCACTGCAGCACCGTTTGCACTCTGAGAGCTCTGTATGGTTGCTTATTGCCAAGACAGTGCATTGTAAGATGTATGTTTGTGGACCCAGGTCCACAAGGCACAGCTTGCGCAGTCCTTCCAGGCTGACAGCAAGCCATGACAAGGACTAATGTGGGCTTATCTCCTCTGAGGTGCCAGTGCACTGGACCCCACCCAAAACCTAAAAACTTAGTCCCAGTCATATTGAAAGTGAGGTGGAACCAGTTCCTAAATAGAGCATAGATGCAGCCTGAATCCACCAAAATCACATTCCTGCTTGCTCAAGTTAAGAGAGGATTGGGATCCTTTAACTTGCTGCTCTAGATCAAGAAATTGCTAAACAGCCCCCTGCCCATATTTATCACCAAGATTTCTAAAGGTAGATTTTCATCATAGAACTATTTAAGGGCATTTAAACACAGTGTTGTTCAGAGTATTTGAAGTTAGGACTGAAAGTCCCTATACAGAGACAAAGAGAGAGAGAGGGAGAGAGAGATGTATCAGCAGAGAGTATTTTGGAGATCCTGTATTACTTTAGCACATTGCAACATCACTGCTCCTAAAGAATTTGTTTTATGATATTCAATTCTTTTTTGTTTTATCTCTTTGAGGCAGCCTGAAATTCTTGGATAAAAAACGTGCTGGAGTCTCCCCCAGCTAATACTCTGCTTTTGTCTGGACACTGGCAATATCGTGTCTTGCTCCTTGCTATCAATCACACACAGAGGTCACAGAGCTGTTCCCTCCAGGAAATTACCCCATTGTTTGCAGAATAATAAGAGCTTCCTGTACAGACTGTTTATTTTAAAGTCTAGGACATCAGAGTGCATTTCTGCCATAAACATAATAGGGTCAGGCTATTGCTCCTTTAATAAGCTTAATATACTCTAAAATCTGACTACAGATTCAGATCCTTCCAGTACCAGTTACGTGGCAAGGGTCGTCAAAGTCTATAGTACTCACATGCCTGAAATTTAGCATGTGAGTCCTTGCAAAATGAGTGTCTTGCTTTTCCTTTAGAAGTTATAAAGGATATATATATGTAGATATAATAATTCATTCAATTTGTTTCTTATTCAGTTGAAGTATTCTAATCAGACTGATTTTGAAGCATTAGATTTGTTTGATTGTAGGGCTGTCTTGGTTGATGTCATTGTCAGAAACCAAGGACTGCAGTTTATCTAGTCCTGTGCTTGCCAGATCCCCTCTGTACAGAGCAAGAATCACCCTTTTCTTTCTTTGGCCTTGCTGCAATGATTTTCCCTCATTTAACAACATGCTAAAGGCCTGTGGTTCAGTTGGTTACTGGCATAACTCAAACAGTCTACAGCATAACGAAGAAACTCTAACCAGGGGAGGCTAGAAGAACTTGGTTTCATAATTAAATAAAAATGAATTAGCAATGTATTTTTCTTTCAAAGAAACAGACACCAGTCAATACCAATGAGGGGAAAAAATCTACTGAAGTTACTAGTGACTACTTTGGTTCAAGAACCAAATGGAGTTTATTGATCTGTGCAAGGACCCCTTTTCTAGTAACCGTCGTTCTCCTCTTCCTTCCTTACAACCCTGCTTGCAAAGGGTTTGACCAGAATGGAGAGAGAGGCATCTCCTCATATTTTTCAGCATATGTACTACCAGTAGCATATGTACTATTCCAGCACACAGCATCCAAGGCATTACACTTGTCCTCACAATTCCTCCAACCTTCTCCAGACCTAATCCTGGCCTCCCAGTCCCACGGAGAACTTTGGTCCTCCATTCCAGTTCTCCACTGTCTCCATACAGACTAGCTGACTTTTCAATACCAAGGTGGGTGAAATCCACCGGGGTTTGACCTGCCAGTCCCCAAGCCCTCTCCCTCCTTCCTCAGATATCCTGGTTGATTTCCAGTTCTAACAGTTGCATTTTAGTTTGACCTCTCACTTTCTACCATTACCTGTACTTCTCAAAATTGCACCTTTCCTGGGCTTTCCTGACTTTCCAGTCTTCTTTTCCTTCTCTGACTGCTCACCACATCTCTGTCTGTTTCTTCAGTACCTCCTAGTCATTTATATAAGATCATCAGAATGGCCATAGTGGGTCACTCCATCATCTCTAGCAGATAGATACATCATCTACAGTGACTGGACATGGAATGTACTTTCCTGGCCCCAGCAATTAATTTTTCAGACATTCTGAAGCAGTCATGATATCTTTGCATTTATTAACACTAGTAATTTCTCCTTCTTGCCTTTTTTTATGTGGCCGTCTCCTTTCTTTTTACATGTTTTTGAAGCCAAGCTCATCTATCACCTCTTTATCTAGGTGAATCATGCTATCTCTTTAGCAAAGTCTCTGGATCCAGATCTTATTTTTATTTCTGCAGCACTTACTGTTCTCAGCCAGAGACATGGGAGCAATTTGTGCAAGATACTGTTCAAACACAAAGCAGGAAGATAGATCTTACTCCAGTGCACTCACCACTTAATTATAAGATGAGAAACACAGGTGGATAAAAGTAAGTGGGAGTGTTTGGATATGATGAGAGTGGATGGCTCTGCATGGTGATACAGGCAACACAGTAAAACAAAATGCTAAAGACATTTTTCTTTATTTACCCACTTCCTTTCTGATATTGCTTCAAGTAAACAGCCATCTTCCCTGTGTTTCAGGTTGTTCTGCTTGTTATCCTCCCAGTGGCTTTTTTTTCTTGTCTGCAAAACCAGATTGTGTAAACTTTCACTGTTGCTTTTTTCATTTTATTATGAAGAATCAAAGATTCTTTTTCCTGTTCACACCACTAAGTAAGGGGGAGTGAAAAGACATTGGAAAATCTATCACCTAAATAAAATATCTTGTTTATGTTTGACAACTGAAGAATATCCTTAGAAATGTTTTATCTGAATAGCCCTTTTACCAATTCTAAATCCCACTCTTTACGTGATCATCAGTTTTACATAGTACATGAGGAGAATCTTTTCATGTACTGCCCTTGAAAAGAGCTTGTGGGTTTCTGGGCCATGCAACAGTCTGCTGGCTAATAGGAAATAATAAAAACTGAAGATGAAACCTAAAGTTAGAACATGAGCTGGAGACTGGGAGAGAAACTAGATGGTCTAGATGTGTTTTTTCTGTAGTACTGCTCTTGGACCCACTGAATTCTTAGAATTTAAAAGGCAAACAAAATCAGACATGTTTCAATGCATGTCTTAGCAGATTCTTCCTTCTTAGCTCAGAATCAACTGTCATAAAAATATCAGGCCAACAGCCTCTTGCTCTCTGTTTGCTCCATAGGTAGAAAGTCAGGAAATAAATCCTCATTTCCAGAAAAATATGTAAGCTATTTTTAACAATTTCACCAAATGTGCTATTTTCATATGAAAATATGCAACTTTAGCCCTTTCATGAATGCAAGAAAAGTACTTTTACTGTTAAAAATAGCTGTGATACTCCTCATGAAAACTCCTCAGTAAAGAAGATTAGACATTCCTTCTTATAAGCAAGCACACATGAATTTGTTCTTTTGAATTTTTTTCCATTTACTTTTTTGAATCCAGAAAAAGACTGCATAAGTGTTTCTGGTTTTGGTCATTTTCCCCAAAACTAACCGAAGAGGAAAAGTGTGCTGAAAATCTTGGAAAATGAATTTTAGATATGCGGTAACAATTTCTCCACTGTCTGCAGGCACTATGAGGGAAAGAATATGTATCTTCAAAACTATGTATGGAAAATGGAGTATGGAATTGTTGGGGCAATCTGTAATAGCAGACAGCACATCTCAAAGTCAACAGTCTGCTCAACAGCCAGACATCCACAGCCTTAATGTTCTATCTTTCTAACAGATTTCTACACAAAATCCTTAATATTTCACTCTTTATGACAATGAGGGAGAATATCACCACTGCCTGATTCACCTCTGTCTGCTTCAGAAATGACAGTGGATGTGCTTGTCACTGAGAAAAGAGCAGAAAGCACCGAACCAAACAGCTGCTGCTGTGGTGACACAGAGCCATGTTGCAAAGGGAATGCTAATAAGACTGAACAGTACACTCCAGAGAAGGGAAGACTTTGTATTTCACAGTGTACTGTAAAAACCAGCCCCAGTACTTGAGAGGGATCATTAACAGTATGATAAGAGGTAATTCGATACCAGCTCTGCAGTGCTTATACCAACTATTTTCTTTCATTTATCCAGAACAAAAAAAGAAACTTAAACAGTTTGAAATTGGTGTGCTTACTACTAAACATACAAACAGCAGAGAGTGCAGCGACGCTGGGAACATTTTGCATTTTTTTACCCAAGTACAGCTGCTCTTATGTGGCTAGTGGCAGAATTTACCCTAAAAATAGATTTAACTACTTTATGAATGCTTATTATTTCATGTTGATTACTGATCGTTTAAGCCAAAAGCTGCACCCATTCCACCAGACCGTAGAGCCTAGAATTAGCTCTGCATGAAACTTATTAACATAGTTCCAAACAAATAAAGAGAAAGAGGATTTTTCCTTTTTTTCTTCCCATACAGGCAGATATCTTAGGCAGTGTGTTAATTTCAGTTGCTATAATACTGTTTAGGCAATTTGGGAAGGATACAAATAAGATGAACTGGAAGACAGAAAGGGGAAAATAATTTAGTCAGCTTTTCTCACGGAGAGGGAAGAACTAAAGGAATATCCTACCTCCAGCAGGATGTTTGTAAGTTTGTTTTGGATGTTGTTATTCTGTTATTTTGTTCTTTTAGCTTTTGGGTGTGGAGATGCCCTGCAGCATTATTTATGGGAAAGAAAATGCATACATAGATCAGGCAAAAGGCCTGGTGGCATTCTGCCCCCTCAGGAGCACCTTCTTTGTTTTATGTCTTTGAGTCTGTAAAGAAAATCATTACCTGAATGTTAAAAGTCAATGCACCAAGAATTGTTGTTACTGATTTCATATACATCATTAAGCATTTCTCTACATATTTCACATATAGCTTTATCCATTCTAACTGTCACTAACATGCCCATGTCCATCAATAAGTAAGGAGCTCTTATGGACGACTGTGAAATCGAGTCATTCGAGAAGAATACCCAGTGTTTCAGTCCTGAGTCTTAACTAAATCACACCTGCTGTAAATTCAGCACATAATATAGGAACACTGCAACAACAACCACCTGTAATTTAATACCAACATTGTAAATAGGCTACTTGACTGCAGACAATGCTGGAAAGTCCATTCACACACCAGTTTCTTGAAGCATAAATACACCAAACAGACGTAATTATCTGAACAATATAAATTTAATGAATAATCACCTCAATCTATTTCTGGAGGTCTTCATTGCCAATAGGATGAAAAAGGAAGGGATTAAATGGAAAACATGTGTTTTAGCTTTAAGCCAGGTGAGATCATAAGTATGCAAAACCTTCTAGGTATAATGTATTTTCAGATTTGTTTGAAAAATAAATTCATACTTCTGTCTCCATTTATTTTGTTAAACCTTGGGCAAAGACATGTTTGAAACTGTTGGGTCATGAAATGTGATTGCTAGAATACCAAGGTATGACACAACAGGATCACATTGCCCTGAGAGAAAGACAGACAGCAAGAGACCTACATCACTGCACCTGACTGAATCTACTGGTATTTTCTTCATGCAGTGTCATGTAGGCATCTGAGTTCACTCAGAAGTAGCTGAGTCATTTCTGAAATGGCACTGCATGGCATGACCCTACAGTTCACAGGTCACAGGCACATCTCTAGGGTTGCAAGTATGGGTGGCTATATGACAAGAATTTACAGGACTTGCTTAAAGGGTTGAGCCAAACCTCTTGGCTGTTCTCTCAGGAGGTGGAAATCTTGGCTCAAACCAGGCATTCAGTCAGGCAGAGATGGAGCTAGAATTTCTGTTTCTTCTAAAGACTGGATGAACTACTTAAGGTAAGGTCTATACTGTGTAAAAGACAGCAGCATCATTGAAGCAACTGTCTCTTCCTCACCTACATTTCTTTAGTTACAGCCTAAACATTTGAGGTATTGTATTATGGAAATTGTAAAGTAATTGTTTTGCCATCCTGGAAATGTCTTCCTTGTTTTTTTTCCTTTGGCAAATACTGTTCACTGAATTCAGTCATCACTGAGACTGACAAAATGGTTGTGAAATAAACTATGCCTAAAACCCAGTTAAAAATAATAAAAAAACAGTTTGTCTAGCCATGCTTGTCTGGAAGCATGAGACAGATTTCTCTAAATGAACTTCTCCTGATTTCAGCTGGGATAGTTAATTTTCTTTCTAATAGCTGCTGTGTTTTGGATTTAACATGAGAATAATGCTGATAACACATATTGTTTTAGTTGTCACTATGATGTTTACATTAGTAAAGGAATTTTCCAGCTTCCCATGGAAGCTGAGAGGGAGCACAGACTGGATGAGCTAGCCAAAGGAATATTCAATACTATAGAAGTCATGCTCAGTATATAAATGGTGGCTGGCTGGGGGCAGGAATCTGTGATCGCTGCTTGGGATGAGCTGGACAACCAATCATTGGGTGGTGAGAGCGGCCCGTGTTGTATCACTCTGTGTATTCTTTTCCTATTGTTGTTTTTGTTGTTATTATTATTATTGTTGTTATTATTATTATTTTCCTCTTCTGTTACTGTTCTATTAAACTGTCTTTACCTCAACCCACAAGTCCGTTTTTTTTGTTTTTTTCCGCCCCTCCTTTTCTCCCTGNACAAAACTGTGGTATTCACAGTGGGTCTTGCAAGCAATTGAAAAATCTGGACATGCATGAAATAAGGTATTTCAGGTGCATCACCAGCATACGTGGCACAAACAGCATTTGTAAGATGTTTAAAGCAGTGAAACTCAGCAACACTGAGAAGGTGAGGAAATATTTTTCAACAGAAAGGGATAAATGGGACTGAAGAACAAGAGTTTGGGCCTGAAAATTTTTCACCTCTTGTGTATATACTGGAGGGCCTTGCAAGGAGGACAACAATTTCTTTAGTTCAATAGTTTTGTGGTTACGAGATGTGTCCTGAAATGAGAAAGCACGTTGTTGATCCTAACAGCCTGCAAGGACTTCACTTCGCTGCTCCAGCTTTGCAGCAACAAAGTAGCCTGGGGTAAGGCAACTCTGCAAGGCTAAGCCAGTGTAAACGGTGTGCAAAACTCATGGCACCAAAAGAGGATAATCTGGAGAAATTCTGATTTTGTCACTCAGTGGGAATACTGTCTGGAGTTCTGTTTCTTGCTCCAAGAGCTCTTTGATTCATTGGCTCTTAAGTGGAAAAAACTCACATGGCTCTCCCATAGATCAGAAACCATGTTCTTTCCTTGTTGACCTTACCAGACAGAAGAGTAAGTCGGTCACAAGGTTCTTGCATTTTTGGCTGTGTGTTGGTGCTTCCCTGCCTTCACTGTGATGAGGAAACTCATTCTTGGGCCCTGTCATGCCAAGCTGAAGGGACCTTGATCTCTGGTTTCGTTTGCGAGTCTTTTATCACGAAGCTACTTTGGAAAGGTCCTGTCAACATCCTCTTTCCTTTTTAAGTGGAGCATGGTCTAAGTTTGCTCATGGTAGCACAGAAAGTCTGTAGGTGAGCAAGATGAGCAATTAATTGAACCCACACTGAAGAATTTGGTGGGAGTTTTAAATTTCCAGTTGAAATTTGTGTAACTCATTGAACGGCTGGAGACAGTATGTCAAGTAAAAATTTTCAAGAGAAAGTAGATATCAACCCATAACAAAACTTTTCTTAGCTGCAAAGGAGATATAAACAGACACAATAAGAATTGTATTACAAGTGTTCATATTATTCAAAATCCTGACGCCAGCAGGTGTTCAAATTACTGAAAAAAATATCTTTGTCAGTTCAGAGATAGGGAGATTAGTGTAATGGGAATAGTACATTATGAGTTCAATTCTCTGCTGTCAGCAAGGGCTTTTTCCCTCAGCAGCAGCATCCTAAATTGCCTCTCCGTCTGATTTTCTAACCATGCTAATTAAACTTCAGAACCTGATTTCATGTCCTCATCCGTGCCGCTACCTCAGCCAAAAAGGGAAATGCTATACTATGTAAATGACAGAAGAAAGCACATTTCACTGGAGGAGGACCTCGAACCTTCTTCTGCACCAGAGGCGCTGTGAGAGGCAGCCTGGAGCAGAGCTGAAGATGGCCCTGGAGAGGAGAGGGACGTGGCTGCCTGGCTCAGTTATACCTCTTTACCAGTTCAAAGGGAATAGTGTTGTGTTGAGACAATCTTTACTGTCTGAACCAAAAGTTAAACAAAACCCCCAAACAACAACTAAAAAAAACCTGACAAAACCTGTAGCTGCCCCACTCACAAAAGTAAAAAACCCCACAATACTCTTTCTGTGCTTTGCTGTGCCTATGGCTTCTCTGCCAGAGGGACTGAGAAATCACTGTATCACCTTCATTTGGCTTGGATGTTAGGCTACAAAGCTTAATGAGTGAGAAAAACGCAAATGCAGAGGGCTAAAAAGGTAATAAAACCCTTGTGGCCTATATATATACTGACAGATGCACTGAAGACTGATGTCCCCATTCCCATTTATACCACAGGTCCTTGACCATCCCTCTGGCACAGTAATACCATTACAGTGGGCAGGAATTACATTGTATGACTTTATGCCTGATTACAACAGGCCCTTTTAATTCACACTCCATAAGACAGCTGCCTCCAGGAGCTCCTCTGAGGGCCCTGGGCCTGGGCCACCCCACAGGGACCCCACGGCCCCACCCACCATGTTGGCATGCCTCAGCGAGCAGCTTTGGTGTTTGGCTGTGGCCTCCCCTTGAGCTGCGGACCCTGCCGCTGAAGGAAGAAGCCACGCTGAAAAGGCAGAAAGTGTCGTGTTTTAGTGGGGAAGGTCCCAGCTGGCTGCCGGGAGAATTTTGTCAGGTGTTTTCACATGAAGCCTGTGAGTGGGTGCCAGACCCAGCCGCGCTGTGAGGCAGCTCTCAGCAGGGCAACGGCCAACATGGCGCTCCCCAGGTGAGGCAGCACTGCTGCTGCTGAGCTCCCTGGGGCTTGCACAGAGCACAGGCGCCTTCAGAAAGCCAAAGTATTAGCTGGCTTTGTTGAGTATCAAAAGCAGTGCAGCTAGAGAGCAGAGGAGTCTGTTTTTCATCTGTTTTGTCTCCTCCTGACCTGCCTCTCAGCTTGCTTTCAGATGGCACCTAAGGGGGAAGAGGGGAATGGAAAGTGGGGAGGTGGATGTCAGCTCTTTGTACCAACAAGTAATATGAAAATTTAAAGATTCAGCTGCACTGTTCGATCTGCCCAGCAGTAAGGTTCGTGCAAGACTCATCTCTGGTTGGTCTTTTCTCTACAGCTGTAGAGCTGAGGAGCTGTTTATTGTACACAGAACTAAAATAAGCTCATATAATTTGGAAAAAAGACTGTATGGACTTTTCTTTGCCAGCAGTGTGCCCTTGCAGTGAAGAAGGCTACCTGTATACTGGGCTGCAGTGCAAGACAAGAGTGATGTCTCTCTCCTGTGCCACATTTGGGAGGTGACTTCTGGACCACCACATCTGGTTTGGGGACACTGGTCGCAGAGGTGTTGATGAGCTAGGGAGCAGCAAAATAATCCCAGTCAGTGAATTAAGGGACAGTCAGAGCCTGAATTTATAGACCCCTTGTAATTTGTTGTAGTAACACAGAAAAGCATGCACCCCTCAGTGGAGGTGGTTTAAAATGAGCATGTCATAGATCTTTTACTAACTGCAACACTTTTAAAGCTGTAATTTTGCTTGCAAGATAGTTCTCAAGGCTGCTTTGCATTTACCTGGTATAAAGCAACAGGAGAAGGCCAATAAAAAATTCTTACTATAAAGTTGTGAAATACATCTCAGAAACTCTCAAATCATCCAGATCCAATGTTCTCCTGTCCTTCCTTCTTCCTCCAGTGAGAGCTGTGTGTCAGGATACACACCTCCCATCCTAGCCAAGTGGTTCTGTCACATCACTTGCATTGGCTTGAACCAGTCATGAAGGTCTACAGGACAGAGAGCTGAAGGGGGCAGAGCACTGCCACTGCCACTTCCCCTCCTTCTCTGCTGGAGCCTGTCAGACCACATGGGTATCAGAGAGCCAGAGGGCTCCCATGAACTTACATCCAATATTAGGCAACAGAAATCAGCTGACAACCAGCGTGGGAACAGTTTGGCCCCAGGTGTGCTGCTTTCTCACAAAAGTAAATATATTGAGGGTTTGGAGTAGGCTAGATGGGTAGTGTTGCTTTCTCAGTATGCATGACGTCTTGTCAGGTGTGTTAGCAAATAAAATTTATTCGTTCACTAGTTCTTTCATGTCTTTTAGCTTTAGCATAACACTGTCTCTGAAATAGGTGATGATGGTCAAATATTGTCTAAGATCTTTGCTGTGTGAGCTAATGAGGAGGTCTTGAAGAACTGCATAAGCTTAAAAGTACCTCTGTACCTGGCAGTAAGTTAATAGGAAAGTGCTTCCTCAACTAAAGAAAGCTTTAGTGTCATGAGGTGCAATCTACTACAATCATTGTTATAATAACTGAAAAATCAGTGGTAGCATTTCTTTCATAGAAACCAGGTACAACATTTCATTTATGTAATTATGTCACTGCAGATGGAATTATTCTCCTAAACAGAAATGTGGTTTTCATTTTCTAAGTTAAATAGAAGGTAATATAAACCATTCATTTAAATAAATTGTATGCATATGTTAATATACTCTCTAAGGTACTTACTGTCTGTGCTTAACATTCCTGTTTGGACAGATACATACATATATCAATGTGAATGTGTATTATTTTAGGTATTTGCATAATTTTCATGTTTTTTTTTCAGTTATCTAATTTTTTTTTAAGGAAGACAAGATCTTCTTTAACATTGCAATACCTGCATCTACTGATAATTTAACAGGATGTCAGAGGCATAATTGGTGGGTTGCCTCAGAAACCTATATTTTTAATTGGCATTACTAGGAAACTTTGACTTTAAAATTCAATATTATCTTCTAGAGGAAAAAAAATTCTTATGAAGTAGTGAAGGGATCGAAGTAATAAAACCTTCGTGAACAGATTTTCATCTGTATTCCTGGCTCCAGGAGACTAATTACTTTAGAATCTCAGTTGCAACAAACAGTATTTTATTAGTGCTAAAGGACTTGTGACATTTTCCACCAAGTAGGAAAACTGAGTTTGGTTTTTATGCCTTCCCCTCTAATCTAAGGACTCTATTCTCTCTGGATAAATGTATTTTATAGTCTGACACCAGATGGATATTCAATCTGTAGTATAAACCCACCCTCTTTGTACCCTCTCCTTCAACATTGAAATCTAAAAGTTATTCACCCTAATTGGGATTGAGTGCACCCTCAGCAAGTTAGCTGATGATGCCAAGCTGTGTGGAGTGGTTGACACTATGGTGCCATACAGAGGGACCTGGGTGGGCTTGAGCAAACCTCATGAAGTTCAACCAGGCCAAGTGTAAAGTCCTGCACCTGGGTCGAGGGAATCCCAAGCAGTAATACAGGCTGCGCGGAGAATGGATTGAGAGCAGCCCTCAGGAGAAGGACTTGGCAGTGTTGGTAGATGAGAAGCTCAACGTGAGCCGGCAATGTGCACTCGCAACCCAGAAAGCTAACCACATACTGGGCTGCATCAAAAGAAGCATGGCTGGCAGGTTAAGGGAGGTGATTCTGCCCCTCTGCTCTCATGAGACCCCACCTGGAGTACTGCCTCCAGCTCTGGAGCCCCCAACATAAGAGGAATGTGAACCTGTTGGAACAGGTCCAGAGGAAGGTCACAAAGATAATCAGGGAGATGGAGCACCCCTCCTATTAATACAGGCTGAGAGTTGGGGTTGTTCAGCCTGAAGAAGAGAAGACCTTGGGGAGACGTAATAGAAGCCTTCCAGTATCTGAAGGGGGCCTACAAGAAAGCTGGAGAGGGACTTAAAAGGGCATGTAGNTGCCCATGGCAGTGGGCTTGGAACTAGATGATCTTTAGGTTCCCTCCTAACCTAAACCGTTCTATGATTCTAAATTCATTGAGTGAATATGTCTTGTTTTGAAAGACTGGATAAAAAATAAAAGGATTAGGAAAAAAACCCCAAACCTGGCAGAAGTCCATGTAAAAGAGAAAGAAAGTATTACTAGAATTAATATTCTATAATAAATATTTTTAAAAGATAGAAGATTTAAAAAAAAAACAACTTACATATTTACGGATTATAAGGACACATTAACAGTAGACATAATGCAGTAATATCTTGAGTTTAATTGTTGCTGGCCAAGAAATAGATTCCAGTTTAATAAAGCTGGAGAATATCACAGCCTTATAGAAATTTTATTCTCTACTTTCAGTTTGCACGTGTAAAGAGAGAAGAATTTTCCTTTAATTGTTTTCATAGGAGGAAGTCAGTGGAAATGTAGACAGAAGTAAAGAGTCTACATTTTCAGGAATCACAGAATCATTTAGGTAGGAATAGACCTGTAGGATCATCGAGTCCAACCATTAACCTACCACTGCCAAGTCCACCACTACACCATAAGTGCCACATCTACATGACTTTTAAATACCTCCAGGGATGGTGACTCACTCACTTCCCTGGGCAGCCTGTTCCAGTGCTTGATAACCCTTGGGTGAAGAGATACTTCCTAATATCCAACCTAAATCTCCCCTGGTGCAACTTGAGGCTTTTTCCTCTTGTGCTATCACCTGTTACTTGGGAGAAGAGACCGACCCCCACCTCACTACAACCTCCTTTCAGGTAGTTGTAAAGAGCGATAAGGTCTCCCCTCAGCCTCCTTTTCTCCAGGCCAAACACCCCAGTTCCCTCAGCTGCTCCTCATAAGACTTGTTCTCCAGACCCCTCACCAGCTTCGTTGCCCTTCTCTGGACATACTTCAGCACCTCAATGTCTTTCTTGTATTGAGGGACCCAAAATTGAACACAGTATTCAAGGTGAGGCTTCACCAGTGCTGAGTACAGGGGAATGATCACTTCCCTGGTCCTGCTAGCCACACTATTTCTGATTGAAGCCAGGATGCTACTGGCCTTCTTGGGCACACTGCCAGCTCATATTCAGCCAGCTGAATATGAATCAAGGATATTGTTTACTTATTTGGCTTTTTGCTCAATATATTTTCCATTTGAAGAATAATTCAGCTCTGACTATCAAAAGAGATAACCTTAAATGCCTTTCAGGATAGCTTAAGTTTCTTTCTGAAGTCTTGAATCCTCACATTCTAGTTCCTAGAGATCCTCATGTAGAAGGCTTTTTAATAAATTAACATGAGTTATAGCAAGTAAGAAGGGTTGACACAACATGAGTGCTTTCTTTTCTGCCCCATAGAAAAGTCCAGGTCTCTCAGTGTAAGTTTGCAGAGCAGCTAATGTGTTTATGAGCCAGGGGTTTATGGTATTTTTCTGATGTTATGGAACCTACTACAGACTGTCTTTCCCCTTCCTCATTGCTAGATTCTTAGAGTTCCTATTTGAGTTTGACCTTACCATACAATTTTCAGAATTTATATTCCTATTGAGTTCCTAAGGGAATTTATGTTGATTTGAGTGCTATTATTTTTGCATTATTCTAAAACTCTGTAAAACCTTTTAGACATGTCACTATACACACATCTTAAAAATATTAATGATTTCCCCTTTTTTGTCAGTTTTCCCTGGAGACCACACATTAAAATTATCAGGTTATCTCTAAGACCTATAAGTTAGAATACTCTTGTACCTCTTTCTCTCCTCCCACCAGTCACAGAATCCTTTTAGCTGCAGGTTCGTTAGCACAGCTTGCGTTGTATATACTGAGCACTTCTCCGCCCAAGGGCGTGAAGGAGAGAGCAGCTGTAACCCCGAACAGCCTCTTTATAACAGTGCAGTGTCAGTAGTTCTCCTCTTATTGTTCTCAATGATTTCTTCTCTATTGCCAAGCTGGTAAAGCTGGAGGAACTCCTCTCATTCCTTTTCGCATGCACTTTCAGACCACTTCTCAGACTTACATACTTCCCTGCAGAGATAAATCTGTCCTTAGAAGAACAGTGTTTCAAAGGCTTCAAGTATCCTAAACTTCTTCTGATATGGAGGCTATTGGTGCTAGGTAAATTTCCCAGCTGAGCTCTGGAGAAACAGACTAAAACTGGCAGTGGTGCCACTTTCAGCAACATTCACACCATCTATACCTAATCTAGCCAGAACAATGGAACTCATTGGGGATAGCTGGTAAATACTGTAAATATGTCTCATTCCTTACTGGAATAAAAATTATCTTGGTGCTCATGAGGCAATGCATAGTCCACTTTTGGTTAGAATACAGGTACACAATAATTATTCCCAGGCCCCCTCTCCCGTGAGTCCTACTTTAAGGTGGAGAACTTGAGAATCCCCGTGGCAAAAGTCCCTAGAGCAGGTGGGGAAGCGAACAGCAAACAGCCATGCTCTGGGTGTGAAAGGGGAGAGTTTGGATTCATGACTTCCATTAAGTATCTCCTGTTGTTACAGAAAAGTAGCCTGTTGGGCTCTTCAGAGATTTTGGCTGTGTTTTTCTAAGTGTGGAAACCTCTTTATGTATAAATAAAGACACAAAATTTTATTTAATAATCTGATTTGATAAAATTGTATGAATCTGTGCATCTCCAGATATACTGTATTCTTGGTAGTTAAATGTCACAGAGCTTTGTGATACAGCAATAAGTTATTTCTATTGAAAAGTATTGAGCTTAGATTGTTGTTAATATTAGGCTATTCAAAACAAAATGAAAGGAAAGACTTGCAGAAAAGTCTTGTGATAATGACTAGGTACAAAAACAGTAAATGAAATGCACTAACTGTAGAGGTAAAGTGATATATGTGTTGAAAAACAGTCCTCGCTTCCCACATGCAGTACGGACTATGTGACAACTCCTTTCCCTTCCACAGACATATTCATTGAGTGAGCATCCTTGTGTAATCTGCTTTAACAGCGGTTAACAGCACTTAGCAATGTCTTGCTTTCTCTTTGAAACAAGAAGTATTCTGACTAGCACTCAGTAGTTCAACCAATTTGCAGCTCTGCAACAAACCTACAAAAATACTTAGGGTTTTTTTAAGGTTAAAATAGGAAATTCATTTAGAAACCAGCAGATGCTTACTTGTTTCATAAACATTCATAGCAGTCTTCTCCAAATGGTTTTTCTGGTTTTGAGTATCGATTAATGCTACTAGTCACCTCTTCAGTGTGAGTGAAATCCTGACCTTACTCCTGTTAGAGGATTTTGGCATTGCATTTCGCAGAGCCAAAATTTACTTTCAGATGAGTTCACTAAGTCTTGGTTCTGCATCCAGATAGTCCCAGTCACTATTATGAGATCTCATCACTCAGTGTTTCAGGGCTGGGCACGGTTGTTTTCCTTATGTTTTTTTAACCAGTGCAGAAACTTCAGAAAAATTTGCAAGAAGCTAAATTTTCAGAACAGAATTGTTAGGATGCTTTATGTCACAACTGTTATTCTTAGATAATAATTAATTATAAGCCATCTTACTAAAAATCATGTCATAGAAAGTAGAACCTTTATTTCATATTGAGAATAATTGCAGTTATATATAGTTAGATATTCCAAGCTGTTTCTTTGTGTTAAATTAAAAATTATAGTTGCACAACTATGAATATAAATAAAAGTAATAGAGTTTTGTTTTTACTTTTACTTGTACTGACCTTTTGTAACGCAAAGGCCCCATATGAAGTCAAAGTTCAGTTGAAGTGGCTGTTGTGGACTTCCTATGTTAAATAATTTGCCATCAGAATAGCTTCCAAAGAGTTGGAAAATTAAAGTGTTAACGCCAGGAATCTCCAAGTGCTCCTTAATCTTAAAATCTGTCAAGGTTCTTACAGTGTATTTTAATGATTGCTGATTCATTAAATTTTGTTGCACATGAAGAAAACCAAAACTTGGAAAAATTTCAATGAGAGGTTAAAATTATATGGTCAGGTTCATTACTGCCTTAACCAGAATACTGTGTATCTGTTTGTATGTGGATCAGTTTAATTTTTTTCCTGACACATGGAACACTGAATATATATCCTACCTATTCTTCAAGCTTTTTTGTTTTTAGCAAACAGTAAGGTGCTGTATGAACCGTTGTTCAGGTATTTAGCTCTGTGTGTGTTCATGACCCTCCTAATGTAATTGTAACTTAAGGTTTGTGTTATTGTTTATTCAGAATATTGGGACACTCAGAGAAGTTAAGACTATAGCAAGAAAACCCTCCAACCCTACAACACTTTTCCATTCTGTATTGACTGTGTTAGAATTAGTAGAGAAGTTGACATCGGAATCCTTCGCAGAGGAATGTCTCAAACCAAAGTGCTGGAGAAAGGGCAATGGACACAGGGACAAAATGAGCAGTAAGTAGAAGCCCACAAACAATTTCTCCCAGTTCTGAAAGAATTCAGGATTTAAAGTCGCTGAATTGCTAACAGTAGTGTATGACATTATGATTGTCCTGGAACCCAGAGCTGCAATTTAAAGTATGTCATGGAGACTAGATAAGGCTGAGATTGTAGATCAGAGCTGCTTTGACTCCTGTTTTATCAGAGAATAAATACAAAAATTGTACCTTCACTGAAATTATTTAATCAAAAACATTTTGCTATTAAGGAGAAAAAAGAAAGAATACATAAGACTTTGAAAATCTGGTATGGTGCCAGCAGAATCAACTTGTATAACAAAATTACCTTAATTGTGGAAATAATGTACTGATTTACATTGTTACTCCTGTTTTGAATGCTGTGGCAATATTGCATTGTCAGGAAGAACAAGATGTTCCTGATTTTATATATTTGGCTTTAACTTACATCTAGCCTTGTGCAAGCAAATATTTAATTTAACCAGAAAAAAATACATTAAGTGGTTTGTTTATTCGGGGAAAAGAAACAATGTGACTTTTGATGAGGAGAACCTGCATGTCTAATCTGAGAAGGGTATTTGAAAGCTTTAGTTCTTTGCTGATAAACACCTAAAGAAATGTTAGCTTTTAGGCAAATGCACTTTTTGCCAGTGTTAGAGTCCTAGAAGCATTTAAGACATATTCAGACCACAGGGCTTGAGTGAAGCACTTGAGCACCTTCCCGGCCCCCAACTGCAGGACCCAGGAGAATCTTTCTGCAAAAGCGGAAAGGAAAAGGGCAGCACTGTGGACAGTCCTCTGTCTTACATATACTGAGGTAAAGCTGCCTAAAGCGGAGTAGAGGGACTTCCAGGAAGAGTCTGTTTAGTGGGTTACAGTGGGCTGTACCACTTGTTTGTCTACAAGAGACAATCTTATGGAAAGGGGATTTTTTTCTGATGTCTTAGAAGGAAAGGCCTAACTAGATGAGGACCAGATAGCAGAGGTAACACTTCCCCAGTGCTGGTGAGGACTGGCTATTTTAATTATAATATACTAAGTGTGTTTTTGTAGGGGAGTAACTTGTGCCTTTTCTTGTGTGAAAAAGATTGATATTTGCAACATTTTGAGCTGAACTAGAGCTGATTAGAACAGTTAGTTGCATGGATATGTTCAAGTATTTTCTTCAAAATATGATGTCTGAATAAGCCCAAATATTGTTTGGAAATAAGTAGGAAGCAATGCTGACTGCCTCTGCAGGCTGTTTGGAGAGGAGTCAAACTTTCCATAATCAATAAAGTGCAGTACTGCTGGGACAAGTACTGACAGGTCTTGAAAATTAAGATAGAAGACAAGAAGCTTGTCGTGCTTGCTGTGGTAAATCCATGTGAGAAGTTCATAGCATTTTCTGCATGTTCTAAAGTCATTTCCCTATCCTCTTGACTTTTTGTGGATAGATATTAGCAGGACAAGAATTGTCTGTTATGGTCAGAAAAGTGTATATAGCAGCAATCAGGGTATAAGGTGACCCTGCAGAGCCTTCCTGCTCATCTAAGCAGCTGCCTGATTTGTAATTTTTTTTTAGAGTGTAATCCTAAAGTATCATGGGGAAAGTGTATGTAAATATTTAATTAACTTGAGGTAAACCACTGTCTTTTGACTTTCAGTCGTTCTTGCAAATGTAATATTTTTGTGGCACTAGTGGTAGTATTATGAAAAATCAGAGGTATGTGTTACAGCAATTCTAATGTTCCATGGTTTGGTGAAACCAGTTCTTGAGAAAACCCATATTCCAGCAGCCAGGAATTAAAAATTAATTTCTGTTTCTTCACAGCTTGTGTGTAGCCCTAAACCCTTCTTCTTTTAGGTGATTTTCCCACATCAGTAGAAAGCAGGCACCTAGGTCAAGAATAAAGCAGTTCATTGCAGCGATAAAGAGCCAAAGGCATTAAAACTTGCAGAGTGCTCAGCTATGACAGAAGTATGTCAAAGCTAGAGATATGTCAGAGTTACACAACTAGCATCTGGTTATACCTCACCTTACCTGTATCCGTTGTATCGTCCATCTTGGAAAAACCACAGACTAAGGGCAAAAAGGGACCACAGTAAGCCAGCTGCCCACCTATTTGAATTGTTGCTTGTGTCTGTCAGTTTCTAGTTGCTGCCATTTATGTACCTCTAGATGATATACCAAAAAAATTACCTTTTTAACTTATTCTTTTTTAATATTAATCAGTATTAAAGCACCAGGGAAGAACTGATCTTATAGGATTTGAAGTAGTTCACAGAATATCTATTTTGGCTTCAAATCTCCAGCCTCTGCTCATCCCTTAAACTCACTGATCATACGTGTATTATTTCTTACACTGTTTTAGCGCTTCAGTGTTTTGTCCTTGGTCCTTTGGAATTTTTTGGGGCATACCTTGGATTGTCCCTGTGCTTGTGACTTGCTGAATGAGAAATGCAGTATCTTCCTTACTCTTCCTTTGGAAAAGAGCACTTTTTTACACTGTCAGATACCTTAGTTTTCATGAAAATAAATTAAAGTTATTGCCACGGTATGATATAGTTAACATTTTAGTTAATATAACTTTCCTGTCCTCCGTATTTAAATAGCTCTGATATTACAAAATTGAGTACATTTTTCCCTGGAAACATCAAAACTTTGCTGCCTGATAATGCTGAGAAGTATGTTATAATAAGGGATCACAGAAAGAAAGATGCAGAGAAGATCTTATTCTCTATTAATTCTCACAGAGTTGCAGAATAGTTGAGAATGGAAGTGATCTTTGGATGTCATTTGAGTCACATACCATCCAAACAATACATACAGAAGCAGTTGCACCTTCTGTGGGGTTAGCATTTGTCACAGAATGTAATAGGTCATCTGGACTGGCTTTGTTCAATACTGTTTTATACTTGTCTATGTCTCATAAGGTGGGATATGGGAGATATCATTGCATTTAGCATACATAGTAACTCGCTTCACTTCCATTTGCAAATACACATTGAAGCACACTAACTGTGTTCAAATATGTTATCAACTCACACAGGTAAGCACCTGGCTTGTTTAGGAGAAGGGATTTTTGCCTCTTGCAGTGTTTGGTTTTTTCTGCAGAGCTTTCCTTTCTTCTTTCATCTATGCAGTAGGCAATTGACTGCTGTTTGTTTCCTTCACAACTTTGTCACAAGCAATGGTTGATTGTTTCATTTTATTTCTTTTTCTAGCCTGAGTCTCAGAACAAAGACTGGTCTATGCCAGTGTCTCACTTTCACATACAGGGGACATTCTTCCTTGTTTCTACTGTAGCTTACACCCATAACCTGAAATAACATTGTGGTTCACCCTACAGAACTAGAACTGAAATAGTTGTTATCTGTTTGAGAGTTTGTTAAGCCTTTATGTTTCTGAAGTCCACGGCCTTTCATGGGGCCACAGCATTTGAGGACTAAAGAGAACATGCTGTTTTGAAAGGAAGACCCTGAAAGCAGGGAATCAACAGTCTCTCATCATTTCTTTCTTGTTCCTAGTTCATGCATTTATTACTGGAATTAGCTTACAAGAAAACATCATTAAGCCTCTTCTCCTTACTAAAGAGAAAGCCTGTAGGGACAGGAAGCATGGTTTTCAATAGAAAACACTTAGTTTCGATAATGAATGTTAGCAACATCAGAACACACAATGACCTGAGTTATATTTTAAATGAAACAACAAAACCGGCTTGGGACAGAGGTTGAGTAGAGGACACCCTCCGTCCAGACAACATGTTTTGAAAGGTGGAATTTTTCTGAATTTTAAGGGTGTTTTTTTTTTGAGGAAAATCTGAACTGCATGACAGGTTTCTCTTTTGTATCATTTGATCTTTCCACCGATATTGCCAAGTAGCCGAATTGCATAAAGTCTAAGTATCTTCTTGGTCATTCTTTGCAGATGTCACAGGGGACATGGTTCTCCCAGAAGAATTTAAATGCCCTCATGGCCAACAGCAGATGCTGTATATTATAGGAAATAACAGATGATGATTATAGGAAAAGTAGAGTAAATAGTTCCATTCACAGCTGTAAATTTGACATGAAACAAATTTGAGAAAAGACCTTGAGCATCAGCTTGAATATGATGATTTCAGCATGGAAGCTACCTACCACAGCTGATGTGAGTCAAAGTTGTTCTCTCTGTAGCTTTTGAAGAAAGACCATAGAAAACCTGAGCATGGCTGAACAAGATGTCAGATGGGTTTCTTCTTTAAAGAAATGTAGGAAATATTGCACAACGTTTTGGCTAAAACATTCTGCTCTTGCTTTATCTTTAGTTTTTGTTTTGCCATTTGGGTACGAGAGAACTTCAGAACAAAAATTACTGTGTGTTTTTGCCATAGGATCCTTCTTGTCATGACTGATGTATTTAGTTGCCTGTTTGCCCTGAGTTACACCTTTACAGCCAACTTCCTTTCTCCTCCTCTTTGTTACTGTTGTCTGAACATAGTGTTATGATGAAAATATGAAAAAAAGAGGACAATAATATTTAAAAGATAGGGAAACATTGGAATTCAGAATTACTATTTTTTTATCTGGATTTCTCTGAGGTGGTTAATGAAGAAATTCTGCAGAAAACCATATGAGAAAAGGCTTTCTGAGGCTGCAGTTCTAAGTATGATATACCTAAAGTATTGCCTCCACTGTGTCATTTTGGGACCATACTGGAAACCCAGCAACAGAAGCAAGTAACTTTCTCAAACTGGCAGGTGAAAACTGGGATCTTTAAATCCCAAATTTCAAACACGGGAACAGCACGTTCAAATGGATTTAGAAAGGGAACTAAAATATCTTAATCATTGTTCTGCCACTGAATGAGTGAAAAATGGTCAGGCAAGCCACTAAGCCTTAGTGTTTCTCTTCTTGATCAAACTGGGTAGTATTGTGTCTAGCTTTTAGAATTGAGGCTTAAAATAATATAAATGTTATTCCTGTTTTGGCTGCAAATCCATAGGAGTTTTGCTGTTATTTGATGGAAGCAGATTTTCTTCCTAGGAAAACAGAAAAACTGTAGGAATAGAAAACTAGCCAGATCAAGTGTTATTTATCCCTGAGCAGGCTCTGTGAGGTGAATGGTTTAAAAGATATGGAATCATAGAATGTTTTGGGTTGGAAGAGACCTTTAAAGGTCATCTAGTCCAATCCCTCTGCCATGGGCAGGGACATCTTCCACTACATCAGGTTGCTCAGAGCCCATCCAACCTGACCTTGAATGTTTCCAGGGATGGCACATCTATCACCTCCCTGGACAACCTGTGCCATTGTTCCACTACCCTCATGGTAAAAAAATTCTTCCTTATATCTAATCTAAACCTACCCTCTTTTAGTTTAAAACCATTACCCCTTGTCCTATCACTACAGGCCCTGCTGAAAAGTCTGTCCCCATCTTTCCTGTAGGCCCCCTTTAAGTATTGAAAGGCCACAATAAGGTCTCCCCAGAGCCTTCTCTTTCCCGGGCTGAGCAATCCCAAGTCTCTCAGCCTGTCCTCACAGGAGAGGTGTTCCACCCCTCTGATTGCCCTCCTCTGGACCTGATCCAACAGATCCATGTCTCTCTGGTGCTGAGTGCTCCACAGGTGGATGCAGTATTCCAGGTAGGGTCCCACATGAGCAGAGTACAGGGGCAGAATCACCTCCCTCCACCTGCTGGCCATGCTTCTTTTGATGTAGCCCAGGATGCAGTTGGCTTTCTGGGCTGTGAGTACACACTGCTGACTCATGTCCAGCTTTTCATCCACCAGTACCCCTACATCCTTCTTGGCAGGGCTGCTCTCAATCCCTTCATCCGCCAGCTACTGCCACTTCATCAGCATTGAGACTTAATTTGTAAAACTGGACCTTAGGATAAAGACCACCACAAACCAGACCCCTTTTAAACACTTTTTTGCATCTCATTTCCTACCAGCTGACTAATGTCATTTGCTACTCTTCACTAAATTCCTATAAAATGGCAGAACACCCCTGCATCTGCCCTCAAGGGCTTAGGCATGCCACACATATGACAACCAACCTACTTTTTAACCTTAGTATTTCTGTAAGTTGCAACAAAAGCAAAGCTACTCTTTTCTCCTGGAACCACACTAGGACTTCAGCATGGAAATAAGTCCCTTAAGCTGTTCTCCAGAACCTGAAAGCCTGGTTCTTCCATGCCTCTGTCACCAGGAGAGAACCTGCAGAATACCTGCTGGGAAAGTCGCCCAAGAGAGATCCAAACAGTGAGGAGGAACTTTTATTAGGGTGCAAGTGCTAGGACGTCTAAATCTCAGGACAAATTGTCATTTTGGCCAATTAAAATCTTCAGTGGGTGTAACATCCCTGTTGCCAGAATCTAAAAATACTTCAGCTTTAGGAGCAATTAGTTCATTAAATATGTTGCAGTTAACCTGTTCTGAAGAATTTAGGTTTGTAGAGATGTGGTATTAGGCAAGTACTGTGAAGACACGCATAATTCAATAGTGATACAATGACAGACTAGACTCTGTGACATGTTTCTCTTCTTCAAATAGTTTAGGAAGGGAATGGAAGTTTCATTTAGATGAGTAGAATGCTTTTATGAAAAAAATCAGTTTAGAATGGATTTTAATGCCTTCTAGCTGTGCTTCGTTTTCTTCTTAGAGAGCAATACAGAATGTTGACTTCCTTTTGGACTGCTAAGAAGAAAGGGCTGAATCTTAAGATGCTTGTTACAGCAGGCTTCTATCCCCCTGTGTCTATATCCGCTTGTATCTCAAATTTTTGATGTATTGATGTGTAAGTACTTCTCACTGGGATGCTTTCAATATCAGTTGGGGAAGTTGGGGAGGAAAGTACGCATATGCTTTCAGAATTGAAATTATACATATTTTTTTTTCTGCAAAACTGGAGATCCAGAGTGATACAATATCTGTGCAAAAGAAATGAATTGCAGAGTTATTTCCAGACATGGAAAGCAACTCTGAAATACTGCATAAACTTCCAGTGCTTAATTTTATTGCAGGTTTACCCAGGAGCCTGAGTCTTCAGAATATTGAAACAAAGGCTTCCTATTGCACTCAGACCTATGCCTTTGACTCCGTAGCCTTTGGCAATCTTAAAGAAATTTCTGAGAAGGTAAGTCATGAAAGAAACTACATTTTGTTGTGTGAAGATGAAAACTAGATTGACATTGTGTGATGTTTTTTTTAAATTTGAGACTTTTCCAATGCAACCCCCCCAAAATAAAAGAATAAGATCAAACTGTTTATCTACGTATTAAGTCATTGGAGTTACCATTTTAATCTCATTAGTAGAGATATCAAAAAGGGAACAGATGTTAATATATATTGTTGTAGTTGAAGCTGCAATAGTATCTCAAGGATTTTTTTATGGAAATGCGATAGTATGTGCTTTTACTGGAAGTTATTAATAGCACGTTATACCCCAAGCAGAATCACATATGTAATGTGAGATGTATGTTATTTATTTGATTGTTAAAATACGCAGATTAGCAAAAGCTAACTAAATTGTAGCATATAAATTAGTGCATAAGTCATTTTATAACATATTTTGACAAATCATGTTTTATTGTGAAGTATTAGTGTCAGGTTTCAGATGTCCTCTGAAAATCTTTCTTTTGTGGTTTGTTAGGTAAAAGGTGTCTTGTGCCTCTTACAACTTGCAATCTGAAATCTTATCCAAATCTTATATTTTCTTGGGGGAAACGGCACAACTTCATTATCTAATATTATTTTGTACGATTTATTTTTAAAAAAATTATGTATTTTTACTGCCATTATTAAAAAAAAAAAACAAGACAAAAGAGACAGAATTATTGTAGATGTACTGGAAATCAGTATCTATACAATAATTTAATTTTAGAGAGAGAAAATTGCTTGCATGTGCAGGAAGCTTTGAGACTAAAGAACTACCCTCATTTAAACGTAATGGCTGCGTTTCTACTTCTCTGTCCTGCACCCTTCCCTAGCTCACCCACCTGCCTTGATTTTGTCATTAAATGAATGTGGCTGTTACTTATGACGTGTATTCTGGATTGCTATTTGGACATTTATTATGTGCTAACAGCTGTTACATACCCAGATACAGAATGTAGGGTGGGCCAGGGACTGAGGACTGTGCCTGGTTACAGGTCTTCAGTGTCCTGTGTTACCTTCCTACCTTTTAGGGAATGCCCTATTTTAAGGCAGCATGACAGTGCAGTGCAAGACGCTCTAAGATACGGACATTAGAGAGCAGTCACTGAATTCCCATGTCTCAGGGGCTGTAATTGCTGTAGTACTAGCAAGAGGGCACCATAAATACGTTGGTGTTTGCCAAGGTCTTTGGGACTCTGTAGAAAGAACAGACCTAAGAACTGCAAAGAGATCAGGTTCTGATTTTGGTTTCATTACACCAGTGCAGCTGTCCTTGGTTGAAATTGATGCAAATGACATCAGATTCTGGCTGGTATTGTTTACAAACCATGACCAAATAATTTCATGGCAAGAATGAGAATTTTTGGGAAAATGATCTCTGAAATCTAACAATTTCGCTGACTCTTTTTGTTCGGTCTTACATTCTGATAACAGAAATAGGAAAATTGCTGTAGTTTTTCTCCATTTCTCTTTGGCATTTTTTTGAAAAACCATCTAGCTGTCACTGTGACTCAAGATGAGAGAAGACAAATATAGGAACAGAATATAACAGAGACTGCACTTTCATTGGAAGAAAAAAAAATAATGTGAGATTACTAGTCTTCAGTAGCTAAACAACACTTGTGAGTCTGAATACCAGATATTGCTCTACAGGAGAGCAAAGACACAAATTCCAGCCCAGTCCCTTGTTCCTTAATACTTAGGTTCCCAAATCAAGGAAGTTCCATTTTTGCAGTATGTTATACGAAGTCTTGTCATCTTACACACTTCTCTACAACAGAAGAATCAAATCTCCTGCTTTTGCTTTACACACAATTGGGAGATGAAGGATGGGTAGAGATTGTTCCTTACATTTGACCTCTTTCCCTCCCTAATGTAAAATGGGAGAGCACAGCCCTTCTATCACATTATTGCACAATCCTTAGGCACGTATAATGGTGACTAAGCTGCAGATATACAAGCTTGTTTAAGGAGCTGTGAGACCTGGGGAATGAAATGGAAGAACTATGTTCAAGTTTTGATACTATAGCTTAGAGAAAGTTTTGGAGTATTTAGGAGGAAATTAAAATGACATTTGAAATCC
Organism: Ibidorhyncha struthersii; assembly: GCA_013398815.1. NCBI lineage: Eukaryota > Metazoa > Chordata > Aves > Charadriiformes > Charadriidae > Ibidorhyncha > Ibidorhyncha struthersii. Next base: position 333,014 of record VZSZ01003426.1, read on the forward strand.
TTCTGTCTTCACTAAGCTGAGCAAATGAGCAGAGTGACAGAATGCAGAATCAGTTTTTCTATCTCTTGGATGGCCACATCCACAAAACAACACAGTTGTGTTGTTTTGGATGTTTCTGGCTGAAATTTAGGGACGCCATAGCAGAGGTACAGAGCAAATGCATAGCACTTACCCAATGAATAATTATAAACCCCTGAGAAAAGGGATGCTGGCATGACTGAATATCAACATAAAGGGAAAAGTGTTATTAAAAGCAAAAAGGTATCTTTCAGAAAGCTTAAACAGCATTGGAAGTATTGTAAAACATAATGAAACAGGCAAGAAAGCTGAAGGAACAGCTAGCAAAAGGTAGAAACCAAAATTCAAGTGCAGTGTAAAAACTGTTTTTCAAAGGCATCAGGAGGAGGTAGCCTTCTACACGAGATGCTGGGTCAATAGACATAAGCAAGTGAAAAGAGCACTCAGAGAAGGTAAGTGTCTATCAGAAAAACTAAATGAGGCATTTGTTTGGTGCACATGAACTTCAAGAGGTTTGTACTCTGGAATTCTTTTGAGGGGGAATTCATCAGTATTTCACGCAAAGTGAATTGTTAGTGGAAGAAACTGTGAAACAAACAGAAACTGAACTATACAAGGCTGCCAGAAGCAGACAGTATTTAACCAGGACTTACAAAAGTTCAGCTCAAGGACGAAATCTTTGAACTGGTTAACTGGAGTGGGTAGCCATGTGTTTAAAAATCCCTTGCACTTCAGGACTCAAAGGTCTCAGATGTGATGGTAATTTTAGAAAGGGCTGTGTAGAAGGTTTAGGGGAACTTGTGTGGGAGATCTAGCAGAACTAAAATCTACTATTCCTCATATCTGTAACTGGCAAATTAGTAGAAAACTGTAATAAAGAATAGTTTCTGGATACTTGGATAAATGTGTGGAGAGGGGTAATTGTGTAGAGGCATTAGTAATCTTGAGCCATAGGCAGCAAGACCTACTCAGTCTCATCTACCTGCACCTGGAGGAGGTGTTCTTTGAGCTCTCTTACTACAGGGTCCTAAAGAAACTGCCACTGAATAAAAGCAAAAGTCTTTTTCAGGGATAAGAGACAAGAAAGAAGCTAGATGAAAATGATTACTAGCAGTTTTACGAATGTATCCCTGTCCTCACCTAAAAAAAAAATCTGGTAGAACTAGCAAAAATACAATGAAGAATGTGGCAAGGTTGATAAGAAATATGAGATGGCTTACATTTCAGGAATTGCTAATTAAACCAAAGGCCCTCCAGCCCGCAACAGAGAGTGCTGACAGGAGATACAATAAATGTGTGTTGGACGAAAGTATCTTGGAAATGATGTAAAATAATTGATTGATAGAATCCTCTCATATACAAGAGTCTAAGTCCTCAAATTAAGTTAACAGAAGCCAGGTTCAAGAGATAAGATGATGATGATGATGATGATGATGATGATGATGATGATGATGATGATGATGATGATGAAGCTCCTCATACACCATATTGGTGACCTGAGGAGCTTCTTACTTCAGAGGGTCGCTGTGAGTGCCAGAAGGCTTAGGGCAGACAAGACATGATCATAGGATAAAAATCCTCTGAAAATTGTTAATTATATTTAGCGCAGGGGTCCCTGAGCTGCAAGCTGTTGGAGTTTGGGTGAATGCTTTTTGAAAGCATCACCATTTGCTTACACTACCTTTATATTGACTTTTAGACATCTGCTTTAGGCTATAGTATGCAAGACAGTGTTGGACTTGACAAACTGACCCAGTATAGTTATGTTCAGTCTTTCTTTCTACAGTTTACAGCTGGCTGCTTCCAATTGCACCTTTTAAGAAACTACTTATCTTACCTTGTCCTGGTATAATACTTGACTTCAGATTCATCATTTAGAGTGTTTTATGATCTAATGTGGCAAGGAACAAGCAGAAGTCTTGTGGTGCACCCTGAGCAGCCCTTTCTGTAGCAGTTTTAGTTCAGTGACCATGGAGAAAGAATTGGAACTCCAAGTTTATTGTTTCCTAATCACTATGGTTTGTTTATCAGCCTTATCTCTTGCATCCATATAATATATCACCTAATTAGTTAATAACTCTTCTCACATGCTAAGCATACACGGCCATTAGTGTCACTCATCCAGTCTGTGATAAATGTTGCATTAAGATCTTTTCTGTTCTCTGTCTTTGTTGAGCAATACCATTCCCATAGCTGATATAAATCAGATCAAAGGTGTTCTGTTGTGTTTCACCAAGGCTCTGCAGCCTGATTCACTAATTACCTCAAAAACACTCTATCAGTCAGCTTTAGGTAGCTGGCCATGTAGGCACTTATCCTCTCTTCAGATGAGGTATATGCTTTCCAAACTATCTACAGTTATCACCTATTTGTATCATGTCTGAGTTAGTCAAGTTCGCTGTTTTTTCACACATGCATAAGTGGTATGCCATTTTGAATGCCAGATTTCACCTTTTTAGTGCCACTTGGCCTTGATCTTTATAGCACTGCTTTCTGTCTGAACAGTGGTAAATGGACAGATAACGCTGAGCAAGCCTGAAGTGCTTAATATGAATCACCCATCAGATAAAAATGTGCTGCTAAGCAGAAAAACATGGGGAAAATCCTCATGCAATAGAGATACTATTAGAGAGAGGAAGGAAGGAGGCTGTGCCATATAATTCTGTTCTGTGTCATACCACATTTATTTTGGGGCTGTGATATTTCGCCATTCATTATTTTCATCTATATTTCTGGTATCTCTTTAGTCATGTATTTATAAGCTGGAGCTAATAAGTGCTATGCTTCCTACAGTAGTGTGAGTGCAGTTTTTCCAGTTTTCATTGTGTGCTATTGAATTTAAAATCATTCAAAGAAATCCTTTGCCCAGAAAGCAAGTTACGTTTTTGCATTTGAATTGTCATGGCACTGCACAGATTATCAGGTCAATGGGGGTGCAAAGGCTCCCTGGGATGTCAGGGCAGGGACTGGCAGCCAGGCCCCACCCCAGCAGCCAGGCAGGGAGCTGGGCAGCCCTAGTCCCAGGCATCAGGCACTTCCCTGGATAGAAGGAAGGGCTGAGACTGGGCCAGGACATTCAGTGAGGTCCATAGCCAGGCAGGATCATGGACTGGTGGCTCTGGGCTGGGTGAAATAGTCTCTTGGGCTATGGTCAGGGATGGGGGAGGTCCTGGGGGATGCTGGGCTGGGATGTAAGGCCTGCTGGTGCCTTCAGGACCCTGACATGCATAGGAAATTTGTCAGAAAAACAATTTCCCCTGACACTAGGATATAATTGTGTTTTGAAATGTAGTGACTTCGGGAGAATATTCATTCTGATGTGTTCATCGCTTTCACGGCTCAAATGTGTCGTAGATTTGGACAAAATATTCTGTCAATATTATTTGCCAGAAGTTACTTGAAATGCTTCATGGGTTGGTTTTTTTTTGCCAAACTGTTTTAGTTGGGAACATTTTTTCCTGGCATTAAGGCTAATGTTAATGGTATTATAACCCCTAAGCAATTGCATAATTATAATACAAAGTCATCCATGTAATAAGAGCTCCTGACTCTTCCTTTATCTTCTGGTTGTGTGTTTCAGTCATCATGTTATTAAATGTGGGTCTCTGTATACCCTGGTGAAGCTGATATGCTTTTAGTAAAATTCTTAAATATTTCTTGCTCCAAAATGTGGAATAGAATGGAGCTGCTGGTTAAAAAATTCATCAAGGACATGGTACACCTGGGTTATGTATCGTGTGCCAGTAAGTGTTTATTTTTTTACACAATAATATCAACAGGAGAGATTATCTAATGAATCTGTGTCTTGGCAAAGCAAACCAGTGTAAATGTTGAAGATCAACAGCATTTGACACCAAATCAAACTAGAGGGCACTGCTCTACAGGGTACACTGTCACTTGGACTTGTCCATAGCCTCATTAAATGCATGCCATTTGGAGATACTGGCAACGGTCACTATGCACCAATTCAGTGACCTAACTGAACAGGCTGTAATAATGCAACATAAAAATAAAATAAAATTAAAAAGTAATAATTAGAAAAGCAGGAGATAGGATCAGTTATGAGGATTCAGTTTGCTGTCACTGATAAAAGGTCGTTTGCTATCACTGATAAAAGGTCATTTGTCTTAAGAACATGACTGTAGTTGTGGATCAGGGAGGCTGCGTCAGTCATAATTAGCTGGATGTGGGTGCAGATGTCCATGTTGAATGGAAGATGATGATTAACAAGGGTATTCTCTAACATTTTGAAACTAATCTCTTTGAGATGGATTGGAGGCCACAATGGTTATGTTAACAATCCTCGTAAGATGTAGTGTTGCTCATATGCTGTCACAGTTGTATGCAACTGCACACCCACAACCTATGAAAAGCATTGAAGGGTGTATAATATTTTATGGGATATTTTAAGAATAGAGCTTACCAAAGTGTCATTGGTATGTGGTAGTTCACTGTGGAGGCTATTACAAATTTTCATTTTGTCAGTTTTTTGACCTCTTGTGAACAGGTAATGACAGACTGAATCTAGTGTCATGAAGAGAAGCAACTCTTATTTTAGCCACTGCTGGCCAGCGATGCATGTAGTTTGTGGGCAGCAAAAGCACCACAAACGTAGACTGTATATGAGACTGGTTTAGTTGCATTCAGGTAATGATGTCTGGTGTGGCTGTGCCAACTTTTAAGGTAACATATAGGTCAGAGAATGACTGAACTCAAATACTAAGGAACGTTTCATCTGCAGCTTTTGTAAGGAGAAGGCCAGTTCTTCATCAGCTATCTGTTTTCTAGATGGTTTTGTCAGTTTGTCTGGGTGCATCATAGACGGCTTTTAGATCTCGGAATGTACTGCCCACGTTAAGTTTTAGTTTTATTGTTGTCGCTGCTCATGACAGGTGTTTTTATATAAATAGTCCATGTGAAAAATCATTCATGGATAATGCATCCTCCATGGATCTCTCCATGCTTCTTTATGTTTCTCTGGTGGTACACTCTGGAAGATGAGACACTGCTGTACTATGCAACACATGCAGCAGCGATATCTTTCCCATTTGCTGCATTTTACAGCAATTCCCTGGCTTTGTAAAGGCACTCCCCAGATTTTTGGAAGTTTTTGCTGTATGGTAATCCAAGTGAAGGTCTGGACCAGAAAAATGCAAGAGCATAGGCCAGCTTACATCAAGATCTTCTGGAGACCTAATGATATGTACAGTTTGGGGCTGGATTTTAAATCATTTAATGTTTTATGCACTTGTGATTCTGAAGAGTTTTAAGTAGTTAAAAAGTGTTTTAGGGAGCCCTTTCCTGGAATATTTTGTCAGCTGCTCGGTACAGCACTGTAGGGCACATGGTAGGGCACTCCTAGGTGACACTTCATTTTCCCTGAGAGAAAAGGAACCACCTCCTTGTATATGTTTTGGATTGAACAAGCCCAACCTGTTTTTTCCAGTTTTTATTTGGGTTTGCGGGTTTTACATTGAACAGGCCCCACCCTAGAACTAGTTATACCTGAACTGAAAATCTGGGAGGAGAGGGCAAGAGAGGAGACCTCCAAACCAGTTGAGGGCTAGAAACTGTCTGGCAGAGCTAGAGCTGCTGTTGTCCTTCAGCAAACAAGCATAGTGCAGCACTCTCAGCCCTAGTTGCATGTATCCCTCATGATCTTAAATTGTTCTTGCTGTATTATTGCTGAATATTTCTTCCAAGATACTGTCCTGGGAAGTGATCATTAGGTAACAACTGTCCTGTGTCCAGCTTCTTTGCTATAATGAAAAAAAAAAACACCAGAAAGCATAATTATTTGTTTCTGAATAATTCACTACAGGAGTTGTTTATAAAGCACCAGGCTGGGACAATACTCTTAACCAAAGCACGTGAGGGGTATTCTAAAAACTGGGAAGAGTGTGATTCTGTTTCTAATTCTGCTGCACTCTTGTGTGTTCTGCTGTGGTTCATCTGCCACTTGGGAAACCTTGCACAGAGCGTAAATTATTGCAGTGTTGGGGCTTCCCTTAAAATCAGTGAAATACTTTGGAGTGTTAAGCATAGAGAAATCAGATTTAAATTCACTTTGTAATTTTCCCTCATTCACAGCATGAAGCTCAGCTTGGTTAGTAAGGAAAAGCAGGCTCAGGCAGCCAGGAGGTTTACTCAGGAACTGGCAGTCTTTGGCAGCTAGAATCATTTGGAAAATTTCTGCGACTGCTACTTAGGGATCTTCTAGAAGGACAAATACATGAGAGCTAACCCACAGTAGGTAATAAAATGCTGAGCAACCAGTACTTCTCTGAGTGCTGAAGTCTTGAGCAGGATCTGTAAACTAGTTGCTGTATATTTTAGATAACTGCCAAGTTACTGAGTTTCTCTCTCAGTGAAGTCTTATGTGCATTAGTAACCCCTGAGGAATGACATTTTGGACTTGTTTACTGGCTGATCATCGTACATCAATTAAGTCTGATCAGTTAAAGGATCTGAAGTAGCCTTGAACTTCATGAGCACCTCTGTTACACTAAATTGTCCATAATCTGCCAGGTTATAAATAGTTTCTGGGGGAGCCCTTTTAAAAGTGATTTACCAGATTACAGATGTGTTTTTCTGCCCACACCTAATCTGATTCTCCCATGACTGGTAGCTGGCATACTGTTGGTGTTGTGGGCACCAAATGTCCTCTTCTCAATTAGCAAATTAGTCCACTGATTCCTTCGCCCATCTACTTTTATTAATTCCCTCATGTTTCCCCTCTTCCCACCCCCACTTATCGAGTTAATATATCTTACTGTCCTTATTTCTAACTAGAGTTCCTTCTGTCAGCAAACTGAGAAACTCAGCCTCTGGACCCAATTTCTGGCACCTCATCTAGATTTATGTTGTAATTTTTCTGGGAAATGTAGTCTTCTGGATGACTGGGCAGAATTTTAAAGAATCTTCTGGATTCAGAAGCTGATACTGGGAAGGCTCATAGTACATCCCTCACTATATCCTGCACTCAGGAAAGTAATTTCTAAATTTACTTTAATCTGGCTGTATTCAAATGTCTTTGTTAAGCTTCCAGAGAATTTTATTGACAATTTCATTTTGGTGTCCTTTTTTTCCAGAGATTTAATGCTGCCTCAACGGCTTTTAAAGGGAGAGATGGGGGACTCTCATTAGCTGAAATTTTGCACAACAGTTAGTGTCAGATAATTTTTCACTGATCTCAAAACTGATCTTCCTTTTATCATGAACTGAATGTTATTTTTGTTAGTGATTCACCACAAACAAAGACTGTCCCTATTTGCAGTTATAGTTAATTCTAGACCCACAGTCAGCATTTTGCCAGACTGTTTTGTCTGCTTTAGTTTATTTAATGTATCACTTAGATGGAGCAAATAAACCTTTGCTCTGTTTTTCCAGCTCATCAGCGTTCAATTCATTGTAATCTATATTAATAAGTGATGAACATACTTGCATTTTATCTTGTAATATAGGGAATTCTGGTTATAAAACCATAAAATTTTATTTTCATTCTATTGTCTACATATAAACAGAAATAATTTTGTCTACTTTTTGTCATGCTGTTAGCAAACGGGTTTAGATCTGTCTGAGTGCTCTAGCTGCCACTGTTTCACACAATGCATAGGGAACTTAGTATTCAGACACAGCTATGCTGGGCATCAGTGAATGTCTTAATTGACAATTACAGCTAGAATGAAGGGAATGTTATTCCTGACAAGCAATGTGAGGAGAGCGTGGAGGAAATAAATTTTAGGAAGCAAGGAAAGATAGCATGAAAAGAAAATATGAATATGTAGATAAGAAAGCACTGAACAATAAAGGATAGTCTTTAACCATTAGTCTTCATAAATAACACTGTAGTCTGGAACCAACATTTAGTTCATCCAGGGTCTGTTGTCACATAGCCCTGCTACCTTCTGCCTACACTGTACAGATGCACTCTGGACAACTACTCTCAGACCCTTTTTTCTAGGCTGCTGGAGAATGTTTGGCAGCACCTTGAGACAGCAGCGGTTCCTTATGAACCAAAATTTGGTAGCATCTTTCTATGCCCTTGGAAATGCCATTGTGATGCATGCTTTGCTATGACTTACATGTCTTTTGCATCAAAAGAAATTGTATCTTACTGAACACATCAATGATGTACTAACCACTGGTAGTACAAATCAGTTCCTTCCGGATAAAAGCAGTGTGATAGCTGCTGCTGAAACTTATTTGTAGTCTAACAGAACTTATTCCAGGATTATTTTACAAGCATTCATGGGAAAATTTCTATGAGTCATCCCTTGGTTNAATTTCTGGGTACAATAAAGGCTGACAAATGAGCAAGTACAACTAAGAAAGGCACAGCATGTATTGACGAGCACAGCTGTTACTTGCCTACCTTGTATGCCAAGGAACTGCCTCAGTGCTTATATTTACAGAAATATTCAGACATTTTAAATACACTAATTTGTACTAGCACTGGCTGTGGATAGTGCACTGGTGTGGCACTGTTGGGTACCACTCAGAACTGGAGCTTCTTTGCACACCTCGGTGGCCACAGAGTAGGGGCTTGTCAGGGTAGGTTGATGTTTGGATGGGAGACCATTTGGTCTTTTCTCCATGGAGACAAAGATGCTCACTGACAGACTCAAGGGTTTGTGGTAACTTTGTGCTGCATCATGAGTCTTGAGTCTGTCTCTGCTGTGGCTTACTGAAGAGTCCAGCACAGTCAAGGCTTCAGTTTCTGCTAGAAGCTTCCTCTTAATATTGATCCTTCTCTTCTGATGTATCTCATAAAAGAGCAGTGATCAGAGTTCTGATTGTTCAGTCTCACTGACTTTTTATGAGCCTGTAATTGGGTTCTGCACAAATACACAACCTTAGTTCTCTAGAATTTTAGTTTTCTTCCCCTGGGTGAATAGACCTTGTTATTGGTGACTTTTATTCCCTGATATCCTTTATGGTTTCATAACCAGCACTTCTGTTCTTTCATGGCTTATTAGAACTTTCAACTGAAAAACAGTATTTATAAATCTTCCACTCATGGAATTTTTGTGGAATCTACTTCTTACAATAATATTCCTTTAACTGGATGATCAGCTACATTGCAAAAAAGCCCACCTGTGTTAACTGTTCATACTCTTATAACTGAGTTTTATTACCTAAGTCTGCATCCTTGATCAAGGTTTCAGCTAGGAATGAACTCTGAGTTGTCCTTGGGCTTTCTGTCCTTGTTTAGAGAGTGCAGGCTACTAACAGGATAAGAATGCAAGGGCTTGCTTCATTTTTTTAAAAAGAAAAATCACCTGTTTCTGTACAAAAGGGCCTTATCCAGAAGCCTTTGCAATATTACCATTTTCCAATGACTTTCCATTATAAGGGCCCTAGGCTTGTTTCGTCCTCCCCAAATTACTGCAAATCTCTGATCCCCCTTGCATTTTACAGAAGAATGAGGTTGCTGTTTTCAGATATGACTCACTTTAACATCCTAAAATAATAATCTAGGACACGAAATCTTATTTAAAAGGGCTAAATAAATTAAAATATTATTCTAACAGTCACATAGTATATTTTGATAGGAGTGGTAAAATTGGAAAACCAAGTGCTGAAAAAATTTGAAAGCACCAAAAATTCCAGTTCTTCAGTCAATGTTATCTTAACAGCAGAGTATATCCTGTGGGCTTCCTGATAAAGATATAGTTAAATTTAACCTTTATGCTTGACAATGAAGAGGAGAATTAAAGCTTTGCTTTCATTCTCTTCTACCCAAATACTAGCAACAAAAGAAGAGCAAGAAATATTAGCGTATCTTTATTTCCAAAAGTTTTTTTTTAAAAAAATGTTTGTGGTTTTTGTAGTAAATGGTTCTTGGGTAGTCCTGTCCCATATTTCTCCTCCACACCACTTCTCTCCACCCCCCCACAGCCCCTGCAAAAAAAATTACAAACATAAGAAGAAATATTCACAGCTAATCAAGTTTGGTGATTTTAGTACTACTGCCAATTTTGTCAGCAAAACATGAATTCCATGAATTGGAACTATCTATTAGGAGATTTGTAAACACTTGACATTTCTACAGACGCTTTTTTAGAACTTTCAGGAAACCTTGACTCAGTGTTCAGTTGTAATTAAACCAGGTACATTTATTAATGTTATGTATATTGAAAAAATTACTGAAATATTTCTGAAATGCAGATTGGTGTGAAGAGATTATGTCTGTCTTACACTGTGAGTAGCCTACTCAGATCCTTTAAGCTATCAGTTTGTTCAGAAAATTTTAATCTTTTTTTTTTTGATGAGTCATTTTGCATGTGCACTTGATATCATGCATGATTTAATGCCTTGATGAGCTACTATTAACAATAGAACTATTTGGGATGAATGAGCACTTTTCACATGTTATGTCATCTTTTACAGCCCTTCACCCAGCACAGAAGATAGATTTTCAAGATGTCTTTGAATAATACTAAGTTGAAAATTAACACAGAGATAATACATATTTTTAGATGTTAAAGCAATCATAGAATGAAAATTACCTAGTATTGTCCATACAGAAAAGAGGATTCAAAAGGTACTTGTTTTCTTTTAGGTGAGTCATATAGCATGAACCTGTTCACATAATATGAGCGTGTAATTAAAGAAATGCATTCCAGAAGAGTAAAAGCTGATAGGTATGCAGGTTATCCAACCAAGGTAACCTGAGGTGAGTAACCGAATTTCAATCCATTAGTCTCATAAATGATAAAACTGCCCTACAGATAAACCTGCTTAGGGTGCACCGTGTGCGGTCTGGCATAGTACTAACACTGCATCGGCCTCCATTTTGTCTTTGATGTTTAGAGATTACAAGTAGTGATATTTGTCTTCTGATAAGTAGTGAGCGTTTAACTTTGTGCAATTGCCAGTGTCTGAGTCAAAGGCTTAAATAAGCTGAGATACTGAACTTTGCACATATATGGGCAGATTTTTGTGAGTTTGGCAGTTGCTGACTTCTCTTACACATGCATTTGTGCAGCACAGTGCTGAGAGGTCACTTTTGTGATAGGTGGTTGCACTGCTCTGCTGGAGTCACTACTATTGACTAAGAATGACTCCCCCTGCCCAGGCCTCAGCTGATCATTGCAACAGTCCAGAGTGTTCAATACATAGAAGTAAGTAAATAAAAATACTGGAGTACTAAGAGTATTCATACTGGCTGCTCTGAGTATCTGACTTCACTGCAATTTGTGGCACCTGACCTTAGTAACTTCTGTTTCCTACATATTGCCAATGGAGAGGTGCACTTCTATAAAACAATATGGATAACCCATGTTAGAAAATTGAATTGAAAAGGATTTCACTTCCAGCTATTGTTTGCAGGTGGCAAACAGTAAGGAACATATTTGCAAGCATGTTTGCTAAGACTGAAATTAAATTCTTCACCTAGAAGTCAAAAATGATACCAGATATTTAGTAGAAAGAGCCTATGTAGTTCTTATTTTCTCAGTAGTTATTATCATAGATTTGTAAAGAGAATTCAGTTAGGGATGTGTCTGTGCGTGTCAGCTGCAGTCTGTCACTTATCATTTGGAATTTAATCCTTCTGTCAGCCTAGGTGTCTCCCACTTTCTATGGCCTGCCCGGCACTTCTTGTGGCTTGTATTCTCTCATTGCCATCTGGGTGCCTAAAACTAAAGATACATATGAGGTGATGATGGTCCAAGAATCCAGATGGTATAGAATGGAATACCTATGAGGAATGGTTCTTTTTATCTGCTAAACAATTCATAGTTATACAGCGATCTTTCCCAGGAGTTCACTGTAACATTCCTCTTTTCTTGTAGGCTTGGCCTTCTGGCTACTTGTTCTCCATGCATTGTTGGGTGGTGTTTGTGCATGTAAATATAGTTTCACAACTTATTATCTACAAGTCAAAATTGCCAAAATTATTTGCATTCCTATGGAAAACTCTTTCCAAAGGAGATGAATCTGAGATGGAGGAAAAACAAATTAGCAAGTCTGCACTGTGAGAAGTTTCAAGGCTACCACAAAGCCCAGTACAAACTGGTAAAAAACATTTGATTTATTCTGTTTAGAAAATTTTAGTGCTCTGTCTAAGTTCAGTCTCTAAGATTTTAATTAAAGATTCTTCAATTATTTGTATAGTCTAGAAACTGGAGAACAACTGTGAAGGATGAAATAAGATACCTGGAAAGAAACAAAAATTCTGCAATCATTTTGTTACCATAGTGTTCATAAAGTGCCCAATATCAGACTGCTTTATCAAGAAGGATGAGCAATGTGGGTTCATAGAGCAGAGCACTACCCACGTGCCCAGTTGTGATACATTTACAAAATTAATAAACGTAGGGTGCATGAACTTTTTAAATGATTCAGTGTTTGTTAACATTTTCAGAAGTGCCAAAGGACTAGATTTTTATGGATATTTAATTTCTAAAGCTATAAAGATTTTAGAAGTATTTATTTGTGTCCTCAGGCAACTACAGAGGGAAGCCTTACGCTGATGAGACTTACATACCTAACATGCTGCCAAAAGCAAGACTCGGGTGATATAAGTCCTTTGCATATATGGAGATTACAGTGTAACTATTCACATGAAATATGGCTGAAGATAGTAAACAAAAGATGGAGCTGAAAGGCGCAAGGCAGAAAATGAGTGAAGTATCTGCAGCAATGACACAAAGATCAGAACGAAGGACCTGTCTCAATATCCATTTTCATTTATCATTTGAGTGTGGGAGTGCACTGAGTTGCTGAACCAGAGGGGAAGTGGTAATACATTACAGAGGCATATAATTCCTTTATTGGATCTAGTTTTGTGTTCAGGCAGTTAGCCCACCCCTGCTGAAACCTAAGGCACTTCCTAATATTTGTACTTTCTTATTGATCAAAGGCATTTATTGCAATTCACTTCATAGTGTTTTAAAAGTTGCCTGCTATGTTACGTACCCACTGATGTTTTTGCTAGTGCAGTACTGAAGAATACAGTGTTTTTCTTTTGCTCTGCAAAGGTTCCTAGGAGACTGTAAACTGCAAATGATCTTATATGGCAACAAAAATATTGTTCCCAAGGGAATATCATTGCAGGATTGCTATGAGTCAAATCCTATTGCATTTTAATAGTAATTTTACCAGCTATTTGAGCTTTTAAAACTCTTCAGAATTTAGTTCTGCAAACAGCAATGTTGCAAACTGTTTTGTTTCTTTTAAGATTGCCAAACCAGATACAGTAATCTCTTCATGCTGAAGAGTATTAATCTCTTATTAACATTATATGAATTTGAGATGGGCAATGATTTTGAAATCTTCAGAAGACAGAGCAACTCCAGTGAGCATCCTGTAGCCAACCAAAATTTTCAGGTCCAGCTCTATAAATCCAGGTTAATATAATTCTTACTTGCATGAGCTGCTGAAGTTAAATCAGGACTGTTATGAAAGCATGGCTAATGAGCAGCTGGTCTGTGCAAAAGAGATTGGAAGAACATGTCCCTATCAGTTAGGACCATAAAATTAAGAGAAAATTTAGGTTTGAAGGAATCATCTAATTTAGCCCCTTCCTCATGCTGAAATTGGATCAAGTTGGTCAGGACCTCGTCCCTGGAGTGTTCTGGAAATCTGCAAGGATGGAGATTTCACAGTCTCTTGGGCGCCTATCCAGTGCTCAACCACCCTTATTGCAAAAGGTTGGGGATTTTTTTCCTGACATCTAGGCAGAACTTCCTTTGCAGCAATTTCTGCCCATTGCCTTTTGCCTTGCTGCAGTGTACCTCTGAGAGGAGTCTGACTTGATCTTCACTAAAACCTGTGACTGAAGCTGAAGACAGCAGTTAGGTCCACTCAAGACTTCTTTTCTCCAGTGTGAATGAGTGCAGGTCCTGCATCCTGTCCTCATACATATAATCATAGAATCATAGAATTGTTGAGGTTGGAAGGGACCTTTAAGATCATCAAGTCCAACCATTTACCTAACCTGACAAAAACCACTTCTAAACCATGTCCCCAAGTACCACATCTACCCCTTTTTTAAACACCTCCAGGGATGGTGAATCCACCACCTCCCTGGGCAGCCTATTCCAATGCTGGATAACCCTTTCAGTGAAAATTTTTTCCTAATATCCAATCTAAACCTCACCTGGCCTAATTTGAACCCATTTCCTCTCGTCCTATCACTTGTCACTAGGGAGAAGAGGTCAGTCCCCAGTGATAAGGTCTCCCTTCAGCCTCCTCTTCTTCAGGCTAGACGGCCCCAGGTCCCTCAGTCATTCCTCATAAGACTTGTCCTCCAGACCCCTCACCAGCTGTGTTGCCCTTC
>VZSZ01003428.1:0-24535 GCA_013398815.1 Ibidorhyncha struthersii
AAATGGAGCTGACAAAGGGACGGTGTGTCGCGTCGGTTTTATCGTGGCAGAAGTGAACGCGGCTTTCTGATCAGTACCGCGGCGTGGTCGGGCTCAGCCTGTCTCCTTGGCAGATTAATTTTTCAAAGTTCTGCTTAATACTGCAAGCTTGGTTTCACGTGGCATTTTTTTTTTTTATCTTTACGCTTTTGCCCCTTTAATGATTTCTCAAGCATATTTAATATGCTGCTTGTAACTTCCAAATGAAAATGTATGTACCGCCTAGGCGAGTACCACTGACTATAAATGTCATTGCCCTAAAGTAGAGTGTTGGGCACTACTGAAAACTTTGTTGTGTATTTGTCAGTCACTGTTAAGGAGAGCTCCGCAACTAAGGACCTGACCTTTAAGAGTCTCGTAAATGTAAATGTTCTATGGAAATCAGCAGGACTCCCCGTGCGAATAAGAGTTTGCAGGATCATGTCCTAGAACAGCAGTGGTGTCGCTTCTAAAACTGACATTGCATTGACAGAACTATTTAAAGGGAAGCTTTCGCAGCATCTGTTCACATATAGTAGTCAACTGTCAGCTGTCTCATTTTCATAACTGCTGAAACATACATTTATGCCAGATAAAATGTTAATACACAGACAGAACTTTGTTCCTGGGAATTTGGTGATTTTTAAAATTTTTCTTAGTTTATTTTGTTTCTAAGAAAGTAAGACTGTGGATGTTATGGCCCAGCAGAAAGCTGAAGGACTGCAGTTCATGTCTGTTCTAGTTTGTTCCCTAATATAGGAATGCACACAGTTTTAAGTAGCTGTTTTATCCCACAATCGCAGAGTTCATATGACTCTGAATCCTGGCTTTTTTAAAAAATCAAGGTGTTTTGGTGGTGGGTTTACTAGCACTAGTGTGACAAAAATTACCGTTGTAAAGCAAGCCAGGAAATAGGTAGTTTAAATTTTTAAAATACTGTGCTTGTAAAATAAATATTAAATCTCAAGAAATTTGGTCAAGATTTGAAGGTAGCCAAGGCCTCAGGTTTTCATTCTGTTGTAATGTAACCATCACTTCAGAGGCAGATATATCGCGGACAAACCCAGGACTGGAATGACAAAGAAAGCTGCTGAGCATTAGCAGAATTTTGTAGTGTAAGAGAAGGTAAAGCTGTAGTTTGAGGTAGAGGGGCGTCAGTAATGTCCTGTGTGATTGGATTATGACTTTGGTTGAATAACAAGTCTGCTATAATTAGTTATCTTGTACGTTATCATCAGACACTATAATGAGAGGAGAACTGAGACTTCAGAGGATGCTCAGTGTAAATATGGTTGCAGGAAAGAATTTGGGGAAGCAAGAACAATGCTTGTTTCGGTTCACTGGAATAGGACCCTTTTCCTGGGCCTGAAATTCACTGAGTTTTCTTTAACGTCTGCACATTTTTTGCTGTCACAAATAACTGGAAACAACCAATTTCAAAACAAGGCATTTCCCTAGTTTTGTGCTGTTTAGTTCTGCCAACTTGAAGCAATATTAAAGCCTCAAGTTCTTAAGTTGAGGTTTCACCTGGAAATCAATCTGATTGAGAAAGCAGTGCCATTGAACTGATGAATCTGAAGACGGGCAAAACCGATGCCTGTGTGCTTGCTGTTTCAGCATTAGCAGCCCAAATGTCACTTGCTAAGCTGTATCTGCTTCGTGCGGCCTTGGTGCCCATCTGGCGATTTGTAAAACCATCAGCAGACTTTGCACAGTGATAAAACTGCTCAAAGGAAATTTCCTCTTCCCTTCCAGTTGTTGTATTTCATTGTTTATAGCAATAGTGCCAACTTGTTCCAGCTGCTGACGTTGTCTGAGGTTGCCGGTACCTTCAGTGACAAAAGGAGATCAAACAGGGATATTGCTCACTGTATGTTATGTGCCTGATATCGTTGCCTATGGGCAAGTAATACTTAGTTTCTCATTTCACAGTGCAATGTGAATGCTTTCTGGGCCCCCAGGCAGTACCACAATCTTTCTTGGATATACAGCGATGCGATCTTGTACCTTTACCATTCTCTTTCTTCGGTGGTTTTCTTACTTGATGGCTTGTTTAGAAACTAAAGCAGAAGAAAGGTATTGTCTGTGAGCTCCAATATTAATATGGATTTACAGTACTTGGGAGAGGAACAGGGTTGTGTCTTGCTTCAGAGAAAAGCCTCCAACTATTCTGCTGTAGGAATCTCTTAATATGTTGCCATTTTGCAATGGGTCTGTGTTCTTCAGCGTTTCGGTCTCAGAATGGCTGGAATGCATAGTCCTCAGCAGCCTGCTTTGTAATTGTCTCGTTTTGGCGTGGCAAAGGCATGGCTGATCACAGCTGAAACAAAAAGCTGTGCTTCAGCCAAATAAAGAATAGGAAAAAGTAGACGCACTTTCCCCATCTTTTCTAACTGCAGTCCAGCAACCTTCCCTTAGTCAGGTCTACATTGAGCTTCGAGCAGTTGAAGTTCTGCCCTGGATTACGTGACTGATATGTCAGATGTAACAGGGAGGGCAGCAGCTTGCATTTGGGTGGTTTTTATGTTTCCTTACTGTATTGTTTGTGTGGAACAAGGTAGAGCTTCGGTTGGGGACAAAAGCATCTTAAATATGCCAAATCTGATGCAGGGACATCATTTATAATCTGTTACAACTCCAAGGGGTCTGACCAAACAATGAGAAAACTGGTTGTCACAGCAGTTCCACGTATAGACTAAATAAGAGGGATGACACTCTTCAGGGAAACTATCTACAAATGCAAATAAAAAGTGCATCTCTTATTTCCAGGAGACTGAGGTCTATGTATATGAGTCTTATATGCCCTTCAGGCAATGCAGATAAAGCAGCAACACCCTCTTTCTTTCTCCAAGGACAACTTTTTTTGTCTAGCAGGATAGACTCTTGTTCACTACTACATCCGTTTATGGAGTTTGGTGTCATAGAGAAGTCTAAATTTAGGTTTACATTGACCAAGGCTTTCAAAGAGACAGGTTCTGTAAGACTTTACTCAGCACAACTGTACCCAACAAAGGACGTGTTTCTGCTGGTGTAATTTTTGAGAATATTTGCATCTAATGTTAATAACTTGAAGCAAAACCCATACTGTCAGGACACTGCCTCTTTCCGTTTGAGAAACCTTTTTAAGAGAGGCTGATTTCACATCTGGGGACCTCAGTGCTTCACCACTGTTTCCTCCTGGCTGGGAAAGAAATGGACACTAGGTGAGAATTTTGATACAGAGTCCTTTGAGCATCTCTTCTCAAAGAGGTGCTGACTGAAGCTCTTATTGAGAAAACAAGTTTGTGGTTATCTCCTCCCCGTCCCGCAAAGGGGGTGTCCTGCCAGTATCAGAATAAACTCTCCCTATCATACCAGTTCATTTTTGTTTGCAAAACTGCTGTAAGATTTCCTGATGATGGGACAGACTTAAAGGAGCTACTGAGTTAAAACAGTCTGAACCATGCTGCCTACCACTGGGCTGAGACTGTCCAGGTCATACAGGAGAGAAAAGTATCCTTCCAGCAAAAGCATACACTTTTTTCTTTTTTAAAAAACTTTATTATGAACGGCCATCCTTATCTTAAAACTTCTACGAGTCACATTCTCTCTCATTGCATTATTTTCACGGATTATTTCTAGGCTAGGGTGATTCTAGAGGGCAAAGCTAATGAAGAGGATGCTTGGATGCCATCTCATGTTTACACACCTTGTACTAAGCGTTTGCAAAACCCTCTCTGCCAGTGGAATAAGGGTCTGCTATTACTCGGGCAAATTTCTGGTTTTGTTATGGTGAAACGATAGTCGACCACTGAGGAAAAGATCTTTCATCTCTGCAGGAGTTATGAGCCCCAGACTCAAATTGCAGAAGGTCAATAAGGCAATTTTTAGGTTGCATCACCTCAGTCAGAAGCTGCACTTAAGGGTGATCCTTTATTCAGGTTAAGACGGGGATGATGCTGAATAAAGACTTACCCGTGGTGATCCCGTGACAATTGTTAAAGGGTTTGCTGACGTTGTGCTGACTGAACTTGAGAAACCCACTAATCTCTGCATTTCTGATGTCACCACACAGAGCAATCCAGGCAGATCATGGAATGACCTTACAGAGATTCAGAATAAATGTTGAACTGAACAAAGTCTTGTCTCTATCTTTCTTGAGACTCATTTTACTAGACAGTGTCAGCTCTGGAGAAGCGGTGGTTGTTTTTTTTTCTTTTTTACTTAAACATATGGGTCAGGATGATAAATGTCAAAAAAAAAAAAAGGGGGTTTGAAAACAGGACCTTCTGCTGAACAACTTAAGACTTGTAGTTAATTTTAATTGTAAGTGTTCTCCAGTGGAAAAGGCAAATAATTTTAAAGAAGTATGTATCAATTTTACCATCCTAAGCACTCTTATCCTCTAGTAAATTAGTGATTACACTTTTGTTACTCAAGAGTTTAAAGATTCTGTTCTTGCAGCAAAATGTAATTGGTTGCAATGTAAAGAAACAAATCAAACCTTGAGAAATATTAAAAATGTTTTCAGAAGAAAATCTTTACACAGTTTAGTACATAGGAGTCTACTTAGAAAATTGAGAATGACTTATTAAATGTGTTCTGCACACAAAACTACTGTAACTTTTTGTTAAGCTTCCATCAACATATACTTGAAAAGAGAAAAATATTTATAAAAGAAATGTGGCAACACATACTAGCTGCCATGTGTGCGATGTGTAACAGGAATAGAGAAAGGGAGATGCTTGTAACAGAAAGGTTACCTTGTTTTTCATAGCACTGTGTAATTTTGAATGAATGCAGCCAGTGAAGGGAGCAACTCATAAGGAAGAAGTCTGCTGTCTTTACTGTAAGCCAAACGTGATGCACTTCATTTCTGGAACTCCTTCATCCTTATGCTAGGAAATTACAGTGGCTCTTAAATGAAGAAGTTCCAGAAATAAAACAATGTGCATCATGTCTGGCTCACCATAAAGATAGCACATTGTACCAGAGCAAAAGTAGTATGTGCTGTGCTCAAATTACTAAGGTTATCTTTGCATTTTCTCTTCTGTTTTATGTGTGTATTTAGAGAAGAAATGCTTTACAGTAAGCATCAGTGATGGGAAAGTTGGCGACACAGGGAAGAGAGCTCTCAGGAGATATGTTTTTAAGGGAATTAATGCACTCGGCTTTCAGTGTGCTGTTCTTGAGGTGGCAGCATGGAGATGAGAAAAGAATATGTGGGATAGGCACTGTGAATGGGTAGAAAACAATGTCGGGGATGGAAAAATTCAAGCGGGACATTCAAGCACAGGGATTGAGCACTTCAGAGGAGCTGAATGGAGATAACAGAAGTCAACAACTCCATGCTATTCTATGCCAGCCAGAGATTTAACACAAGGTAGCTGTTTGGTAGATACAAACCTCTTGGAGGATAAAAAGCCTAAATTCTTTTTTACGTACTTTGGCAAAAACAGATAATGTTGCCTGTCAATCCAATAGCTCTGATTTGGAAATGACTGGGCCTCGGTGCTCTTTAGGTGGTTGAGACATGCGTCTTCTAATCGTGTCAGAAGGGTTTGAACAACCGCGGCTCCTTTGTGTGCTATAAACCTGTAGGTCCTCAATTTAGTTGACTTCTGACTGTATAATGCAAAGGCCAAGTCTTTGGGATAAGAGAAGTAGGTCCCAGCCACTAAGCTGTCGATCAGATCATCGACTCCTTCAGTTTTAAGAGCTTTCAGTCATTTCCTTGATGAGACTCAACCAAGAAGGGGCTGCTCTTCATGAGAGGAGTCCCCAGAACAGACCGCAGACTGTCCCAATTGCATTGTTACCCATGTGCAATCTGCTCTTTGGCATGTGTCTGTTATCTGCACCTCAAGGTCTCAGGATCCCTTCCTCGTTGTTCATAGGGAAGTCACTTTAACATGGAAAGTCTTTACTCCTCGTTGACCTATGCAACGAGGAGGAAGGGTCTAGTTCTCATTCTACTTACAAACAGCAAAGAAATTTTAAACTCAAGTAAGAAAAAAAAAAAACAACCCCACCCCAACACCCTATTAAAATATGGTGAAGAACAGTAGAGAGAATTGGTGGAAAAAATTCCACAGAAAGAATGCTAATTAGTGTTTTCCCAAAGTACTGCAAGGCAGATGTAAGAAAAAAATGAACAATTTCCAACAGCAGTGAAATTAATTTATTTATTATTTGCTTAGCACTGCCGTGCCTTGCTTTGTTCTGTATGCAAAATATCTGCAGACTCTGCCTGAAGTCTGAAAGATAGACACATCAAAATAAGGATGCTCTAGATAACTGAGAAACGATTAACATATATGCCAGTTGCTGGTATTCTCCAAGGGGTGGTATACTTTCCAAACAGAAATAAGTCACAATTGTCCCCCCCAGGAGCTGAGCAGAGGGTTTCTTTTTCTGTTGTTGCCGTTTGCTGCTTTTGTTTTTATTTGGTATTGATTTCTACAGGATGTTGCTCATCAGAGCTTCTGGACATTTACATCAGTTTAGAACATCAAAAAATAATTAATAATCAATGTGACTTTAATCCCTTCAAAGAGAACCCATTAACCTACAAAAAATGCTCTAGCTCACAATAGTTTCATGAAAGTAACTGTAAGCAGGGCAAGAGATGAAAGAGAAACATCACTCAGACTTTTTTTTTTGAAATAACTTTCATTCAAAACAGAACATAGATAATATTTTATTGCAGTCTCCTTACTGTAAATTAGGAGGTTTGTTTTTTTAATAAGTTTCTTTAATTTGGCTGCCTCTGCCTAATCTTGCACTGATATTATCTTGAGTCATCAGTGTCTGCTTCTGAGGAAAAGATTATGATGTCACAAAATCAATATCAGAGGATCCTGTACTGTAATCCCTTTTCAGGGAAGTCCATTAAATCAATGCCTCCCCTTCTGTGAGTAACGACTGTAGAATCAAGCCCTCTAATTTTGCTGTGTGAAGGAATAAGCAGATGGGATGGGATTTTACATAATTAACTAGCAGTTATTAAATACAACAGGAAAAATTACGATATTTTCTGAAAGATAAATGAATACATAGTGAATACTTAGGTGTATTTCAGAATGATCTCTGGTATAAAATTACTTCTGAGTGGGTTACAAAACAATGTGTTAAACCAAAAATGCTTTTTTATTTCTAAATCTTTTTTGAAAACTAACTCTGGACTCCATAGGCTCCTAAACCCCATCAGGTTTCCTCGGCAGCATTGCGGAAAAGCACGAAAGCTACAGAATGGTGATAACATATGATGTCACCAGCATTTAACTGAAGTGGAGGCACTGCATGAATATGGATAATGATTTTGTCATCTCACCTGTTGTTTATATGCAACATTGACCTCTGTTAGCTGGAACCAGAACTGACGGGTTGCCTCTAATTCTTAGGTTGCTGGGAGCTATCAGAGAGTCTACTGTGCTTCTGGGAACGGGTCCAAAGTCCAAAACGAAGTCAATGGAAGTCTTTATGTTGCTTTAAATGGGCTTTGAATCAAGCTGTAGCAGGAAGACCTGCGATCTCAGCCGGGTGATGCTGTGAAGTTTGATGTGCAGCACAGAGCTAACTGACGTGCCGGTGACCTTGGGTTCGCTTGCAGTGTCGGTAGTACAAACTGAGGGCCACAGGAGGGTTATGATTTTTGGAATCTGAGAGTCTGATAGCTTAAAGAAACTCCCCATCAGATAAATCTTGAGCAACCTTCTTGCTTAGGGAGTAGCTGTATTGGCAAGAATTGGTATGTTGTAATCTGCTGCTGGAGGCACTGTAATAGAAGCACACTTGAGTGCTCCTGTTCTTACAGGAGGAGCTTCTTTGCAGGAAACAAGTTATGTAGCTAGCACTAGGCAAAAACCAGGGTGAGTTTCTCCAGGCAGGCAGAACCATCGGTCTCCTCTTTCTCTTTCTCTGCATATTTCAGGGACTGTTCAAATAAGAGTTCAGATTTATGTATGCTTCAACCTATGGCTACTTTATCTTGTCATTGCAGCATACCTGGATGGATGGAAACCAAATTCTGCATCAATACCAGATGCACACCTGTATATGAATCTGAATGGTACAGCTAGGCCCGGTCCCTTTAATAGGCTGGCGGAGTCAAAAGCGGTACCAAAACCCAATGACGATCTGGGGCCTTTGAATTTCAGAACATAAACTCTTATCCTCCTCTGCTCAGGTGCAATCTAAACACAGCCATTATTTCCTAGATTCTTTCACTTACGCACTTCCAGCTAACAACAGAACAGTAGACTTTCATATCTGATCACACAAATGGAAATACCAGTTGAAAATACATTCACATGCTTATCTGAAATGCAGAAAGGGACCAGAATTTGAAAAGCAATTTAAGATAGGTGTCTGGAAAATAATTTTTCTCTAACGGGCAAATGCATAGCCAAATTAAGAGCTGTCAACGAGTCCAAGTTATATATTGAGTAGCAGAGTTCCTCCTGCTTGGAGGAACTCATGGTGGGGTCAAATCATCTGAATTTCTTCTATGACGAGAGAAGACTGGATGTAGTTTTAGATATACATACAGAGCCATTGTGGAGATTAACTAAGCTATGTCTGTTTCTGCGTGGATGTAGTTGGTTTAAAACTTGACCATTCACCCCTCTTCAATTCTCAAAAGAAGCTAACAATAGCAGCAAGTTAAAAACCAAACAGTGAGTTTTGGCCCTTTGACTACAGTGCTGCTCAACAGCTTTAATTGGGGTCTGTATCCATAGCTGCATACTGTAAGTGTTCTTTAAAAGGAAGATACTTAGGTTTTCCTTTTAATATCTTATCATCAATGACCTGAACTTTGCAGGAGCCTCTTTGCAAAGCAACAGGTCAGAGATCAGTTGGCTATGGCGGACATCATGCTTGATGCTGGGACAGAGAAGTTTTTATATGGTGGCATAACGGCCTAGCTATCAGATACCTGTTTTTCCCAGTAGGTGTTACGATATCAGGTGATGGACAGCAGCAACCCAGGATATCGGTAAGTGTCCAGGTGGAGGAAACAAATTCTGAAACGTCTGTTATATGGTCCATGAGCAGAGCCAGAATGCCTTCCCCATGGCATCGCCAGAAAGACTGGCATGACTGCAATAGTTGCAGGTGACATTATTTCATACACAATTAAAATATGTTTGTGAACACTATGAGGCTAGGAGATAAAATGGAAAAGAAACGGAAGTATTTTGGAATATGCCAAAGCATATATTGCAGGCTTCATCTGTTCCAGTTACACACACAGTTATTTCTGCATCCATTTTCTTTCTGTAGCTAACCTTTAATAAAGACATGGCCTGTTTTAGGATTGGCTTTTTGTAATGGTATATTGCAATGGTTGTGTAGGATCAACTGTTCGTTATCAATATGTAGTGTAGGGAGGACTGGCCTACTAATCAGGATATCTTTATTTTTATCTGGAATTTTTTTTCTTTGATTTTTCTGGAGGTAGGGGTTTGTTGCCCTTATGAGTGCTGGTTATATCACTAAAGAGCTAGTGGATACCTGAATTAGCGTTAGTTTTAAGATTGATTCCTCCACTTATCATTGAAATGTTCTCTAAGCTGGTAGTTTACCATCTCTGCATGTGTCTGCTGTCCTGTAAGGTGTATGGGTCTCATATGGTGCTTAGAAAGAAAGGGTTGCGTTTTCCCATTCCCAGTGCAATAAATTTTTGAGTTGAGGTTCAACAACACAGCAGAATTGGGCTCACAGCAAGCTATCTCCTGTAGAGCGAGGAAAGCCAAAGGCTGCTGCGTTGGACTGCCTGTAGATGCAGTGATAAGGCTGCAAGTCAAAAGCAGGGAATGGTTCTCCTCAAAAATAGTGAGGCAAAAGTCACAGCTGTGTGATAAGCTGCATGTGGTCTGGATGGATGTCACTGGACAGTTTTATGTTTTGCTGTCCAACTCTTGGACTATCATGGGTACCTTTTCATTTATCCTTCTAGCTGGCCTTAGGCCGACAGTAGTGCTGATATTCTTCGCTCCGCTGTGTAGTTGGGAGGGTGTACAGAGCACACTGCTCAATTGTGGCACATGGCGGGGGGAGTGGCCAAGAGACTGCAACAGGCCGGTGGAGAAAGCAGGCAAGTCAGAATTGTCCTCTGGCTGTCAACAAAATGGCAAATGCTGTAGTACAGAGCGGGGACTCTGCATATCTCTGAGGATACAGGGAAATGCGTAACTGTTTAGTGGCGTGGAGTGATTTAGGCTGGAAGGGATGCCTGGAGACCATCTGGTCTGAGCCTTGGCTCAAAGCAGGGCCAAGTAGGTCAGGGGCTCAGGGGCATGTCTGGATACGTTTTGAGTATTGGTGAGGATGGAGATTCCACCACCTCTCTGGACAACCTCTTAGGCCTCCACAGGAAAGGAATGACCGTCAGTTAAACCTTTTGAAAAATCACGAATTTGGACTCAAAGCATGAAACTGTTTTATTAACCTGACTGTTGCTTGTTGTTGGGTTTTTTTCCTTAAATTCATTTAAAGAATAATTTTAGGCTATCTTTCTTTGCAGAATTTAAAACTCTGCGTTACAGTCACAAGGTTTTTGCTGAAGTCTGCTGGTTTTCTTGCATTCGCCAGCTCCTTGGAGCTTGAGCTTTAAATATAACATCAAGGATAAAATTCCTAGTGCTGCCATTGTTAGAATGTGCCTTAATTATCACTTAAGCTTTCTGCAGAGTCAGGCAGGTATCTGCCATCGCTGCACATTCATTTCACAGGTTCACGTTTCTCAAGAAGGCTTTTTGATTGAGATTCCCCCCCGCCCCTTCTGACTTACCCTTCTGGGAGGAGAAACATGTCTTCATATCTTTTACAAGCTTAGGTCTTAGGCATGCAGGAAACCATTAAAGCTTCACTGTTGTGAGCAACGTGAATTAAAGGCTGTTGGGGCAGGGCTGGCCTCTGTACCGGCTGGCTTAGTGCTGGAGCAGAGGAATCAGTCATCACTGCATCCACTTAGAGAAACTTGTGAAAATCAAGGTGGAAAAATACATATCTCAAGGGAATATGTGGAATCCTTTCTGGAAATTTCCCTTATGCTTTTTGTATTGATAACTGAACCACTGCTCCTAAAATCAATAGAAGATTACAGGGACTCGATGCACTTAATGAGCTCCAAAGGAACAGTTACTTTGGACTGTGATTACAGCTTCTGCTGCCTGACTCTCTGCATCATAGTAACATTTTATGATTACATATGATTTATAATGTTGGAGGGGACAATGAATTTGGTGATTCACTAAGTTTTTTCCACAGATCTTTGCCCTGAAATTATGTTGGCTCATACTTTCAGGTGTTTACTTGCCATGCTAGAACACAATTTTTTTTTTTAACTACAGGATACAGAATAATAAAAAATATCCCAAACCAAACAAAAGAACACACACACAAAAAAACCAACCAAACAAAAAAAACCCATCCCCCCAAGTTTAAAAAGTTGCTAAGATGGTGGTTGTTCTATGGCCCTTACATCTTCCAGCTCTGTTCCATGAATCCTGATTTCCAAACGATATCACTATAAAAAAGCCTTCTGCTTATAGTTTAAAAAAACAAATCTTCCAATGAATAACACAAAAGCATCTCTCACAGTTAAAAAAAAAAAGCTCATGTCATCTGTTAGAGAAGCAAAATGATGCTTTTTCCCTGAAGACCCTACAATGCCAGATTTAATTTATTTTGGGAAGAAAGAAAGACTATTCTGTGGAATGTGCTTATTGCTTGTGAAGTGAAAGGTGTCGGCAGAGAGTGTGAAGATATCCTGGAGAACAGAGCTTACAGAGAATGAGCTGAGTTTATAGGAAAAAAAAGAAAAACCTCTGCACCTCTTCATATTTAGCATAAAAGAAAGGGATAGAATGGATTTTGAGATGCTGTGCCTGGCCTTGGGCAGATCAGCTGTGCTCAGACTGCAGGTTCAGAAAGTTGGGTTCTCTAATCTCAGCTCTCTTCAAAGCTGGGTTTAGCTGTGCCAAACTCTGGCGTCCACTGTGCGGGAAGGGTGGTGCGAAGGAGGAGACCTTGAGGTCTGCTTCACACGCCGCTGCGCCCAGCGGAGCTGCAGGGCATGTGGGAAAGGAGCTGCAGACTGCAGTGGCTCTGCCACAGAGCCCCTTGCCTGCAATGCAATTTAAATACACAATTTCAGTTTATATTAATAATTTGGAAGGCTTATATATTATTAAAACAGGGAGGGTCTGACAGTTGCATGTCATGTGGATACAGGAGTTTCACATATACTGTGGTCTTCCACAGTGTGTTGTTTCTTTGTGTCTTTTACAAGTTTAAAGAAAAAAGTCTAATGGTGCTGGATGATGCCTGGGATTGATCCTTTATGGTTTTGTCCAGAAATGCTATCCCTTATTCCCACAGTACTATGTGACAGATGACTGGTGCCCACTGTGAATTTTTGCAATGATAACAAGAAGTCTTTTTGCATTAGGAGATGAGCCCCCATTTGAATGAGGGGAAGCAGATGGACTGCAGAGATGTGTCTGCATCCTGCACCCAGGAATGCGTGTGCTACGTTAAGAAGGCTAATAGAGGGGAAGGTCCCTCTCCGCCCCCTGATAAATCCATCTTTGTGCTGTCAGAAAGGGCTGTAAGACAGGAGCTCTGGAATTTTTCTCTGCTGAAATGGTCTAGTCCCATTTATCTATTTTCCTCTTGGTATATTCCTTCTCTGCAAGTATGAGTGTTGGTCATATCCATTTTTTCCCCTCTCTCTTTCTCTCCTGTTTTTTTTTTTTTCTCTCTAGTCCCTCTGTTTCTAAAGATGTCAAATTAAATAACTGATGACTTCTTCTGATGCCAGAAGGCCTTTGCAATATGCATATTAGGGTTTAGTGTATTTTTCTTTTCTGCATCTTGGTGCTTTCAATTTGTATGCAGAGCCATCCTCTTACCATGAACTCCTGTGCCCAGAGCTGAGGATTATGTTCTTATCCAACATATGTACTCAGCCTGAAATGCTAAATCTCTGCTACTGCTGGAATGGAAAGATGTTATGGTTAAAGGAGCTATGTCAAAGTAACCAGTCAAATCAAACAATAAATCACTTCTGGTAAGAGGCAAGATAAAGATACTCCCTGAATGTTTGTGTCCGCTGACCAGCACTAACTCAAATTTAAATGTTGCTATTCTGACTGTGAGGGATTAAACAAATACTTTTTTTATAATTAAAAAAAAAATATCAATTTTGTGACAGCGATGGAGGATTGTCTGTGGATGCTGTTTTCTATGGCTTGTAGAGGTTAGGAGCCCTCAAAAGACTTTGGTAGCCTGTAGCATGAGGACTGTGGAAACAGAGGATGACAGTGGCATAGCAGGGCCTGGGTTGTTCCCCCACCCCTTCAGCCAGCCTGGCCTCACTGGGAGCCCAGCAGCAGTTCCTGCAGGACTTGACCTGCTGGTGTCCCTGTCCTGTCCCTATTGCAACAGTTCGGGTAGGAGGAAAAGAGAGGGCAGAATAACTCACCTGGCTTTGAAGCTCCCCCATTATATGTCAGGAGTTGCCCACTGATGTGGCTTTGTGGTGGGACATGGGAGAATGGTGGCCAGGACCTGCCCAGATGTTGGGGAGGATCCAGCTGCTCTTTGGCCCTAGCCTTGCCTGCCTGTGAGTTGTGCCATGGATTGAGGAGGCAGGCGGCCAGCCAGGCTTGCTAGCGTTGCCTTGCTAATGGCGTTCCTCCATCCCTGCAGCTCTGTGGTGGAGAAGGGTGCTGTACCTTCCCATTTTCAGAAAAAGGCAGCTTTGTTGGCCACAGAGAAAGCGGCAGCACCATGCTTTCAGCTGCTCCTTTCCCTTCGAGGTCACTTGTGCCCTGAAAGGGAGGAAGCAGACACCGTGTCCTCCTCCTCAGTGTGACTGGACTGTGCTAGTGCATCCATCTCTGATACACAACCGGTACAAGCCACGGAAGGATTGCCATGGTACCTCAGCTCAGATGTTTTCTGAGGGCTTACGTTCCCATTCACTGGTACCTAAAATGCTGGTGGGGAGCTCATCCATGGATAAGCTGCATGCTAAGCTGGTTTTCAGTTTGTGAAACTAGGCTCAGTACTTGCAGGGGAGAGGCAGAGCACCTCTGAGGCAGCATCTTGTTGGAGAGTTGGGAGAAATTCCTAGGAAAGTGCGGAGACAAAGAATCTTTTCCTTTCCCTCATGAATTAAGTACTAGTTGGTTGGTTTGGGTTTTTTTGTTTGTCTTTTTTACAGTAATGGGCAGAGTGTGTGGATGTTTTATTTATTATTGCTGTGCAAAAAAATATTGTGGAGGTTGGATATTCTGAAGGTTTGAGAGGCAAAATAATCATTTGGATTGACCACAAAAAATTGTTTTGTAGTTCTTACTATGACAAGAGAAGCCTAAGAAGCTTCCCAGCAAATATTTCAATTCTCTAGAAAGAAAACTTCAATCCTAAGCTTTCAGCCTTCTTTAAAGAGAAGAAAAACGGAGTTGGGCATGGTCAGTCAAGGAACACTTAGCAACTCTAACAACCGTTTGCAGGTATTCGCAAATAGTTGCAATTGCCTGAGAACTGTATTTTTCCAAGAATAAAATGCTAACCCTCATCTCACATTTATCCTTTTTAGTGTTTGTCCCCTCGCTATTGTTTCCTCAACCTATTTTCTCTCCAGCCCACTTCTTCCCCTTCTGTTTTACCTGTCATCTCCTCCTGCGCCACTCAGCCCTGATTGCTCCTCCACCCGCACTTAACCCTGCTCAAGTCCCTTTGGCTCACACCTACCCTCTAACACATCCTCCTCACCTAAACCGTGTAACCTCATTTCTGAAGTATTTTGCTGTTCACTTCTATGTGAAGTTGTGTTTCTCCAGTAAACATTCTGGATTGCGTTTTATAACAGCCAAAGAAAAGGCTTCTTTGCACACACCATTTGCAGCCATTTAGCCCAGCTCAATAGTTAACTTCCAGTGGAATGCTAAATAGTCACAAAAAGACTATGATTACATGAAAAGACTATTTTAGTGAAAATAGCTGCTATTCAAATAGAGATCATATTTCTCAGGGTAAAAAAGGGCCAATTACTGTGCTTAGTCACCTACACTGTGAATTCAAATGAACTTCATCTAAAGCAATGCTATTACACTGAATTTTACCAAATGTAACTAAAATCAACATCAGTCCCTGTGACTTTCAGCTCAGCTGGCCATAACTGTGCTATGATTTCATAACTTCGTCCTGGCTGCGGTTCATAGAATCACAAGATGGTCGAGGTTGGAAGGGACCTCTGGAGGTCTCATCTGGTCAAGCTCAAGCAGGGCCACTTAGAGCTGTTTGCCCAGGACTCTGTGCAGATAGCTTCTAAGTATCTCTAAGGATGTACCTCTACAACCTCTTTGGGCAATGTGCTGCTACCAGCTGGCCCTGGGATAGCAGCACAGAGTCAACACATAGCTGACCCTTGATATAGATACGCTACTGTAAAATATAAATAGAGCAACTGTTGGGGTTTTTTTTTAAACTAAAAATAAGAATACTTGGTTGTTTGTCTTAAAAATATTGTACTGTAATCTTAGAAGAATGGGGGCTCCAAAACCTTTGTGAAGAGCTTAAAATTGATTTTTATGCCTACCCCCTCCAGCTTTTCTTGGAAAACATTTAATGCAAGTTTGTTTGGGCATTTTTGTCTGTCTGAATTACGTGTATTCCTTCCATTAATCATACTCCAAGCTTTCTGGTAGATAAATTGGTCCTCCTCTACGCCAGGACAGGTTGATGGCTCATAAAATAGATTTTTCCAGGACTATTGCTATAGCTGTGTGATTTATATGAAGGCCCTCCCGAAGTTCTAAACCCACAATTACTAACAACAGTGGTGCTTCCACACAACATACTGGGATTTAATTGCTCACGTTATTAGCAAACAGTAATGCTTTCTCTGGAAGGTATATGACCTTGCTTTTGAATATCACTATTTTAAGTTCTTATAATTTTGCTAGAAAACTGGTCATTCCACCAATTTGTGAAGGCAAATAATGAACTAAAACCACAAAAGCATGTCTTATGCAGGACATTTTCAAAGGGTTTGATCAGAGGCCCTCCAATCTGCAGATGGAGTACTGGTGGTTAGGTACAGGCTGTGATATAAAAGGAATTGAACAACAGCTGTAAGATGCAGCTGGGGATGCTGCAGAGCCTCTTTGAGAGAGGTGTCCCACTAATGGCACGCACACTTGTGGCTTCATTGGTGTATGGGGTCCCCGAGCAGGTGGTGCCACCAGACTTGTGGCTTTGGAGAGTGTTGGGTAGCACATGGGTCATGGAGCAGCAGAGAGGATCTGAGCTGCAGGGGTGAAGCAGGGACACAATGGCAGGGACAAACGAGCAAGCCTCAGGTGGCTGTGCCAAGAGTCACGTGGCTTTGCAGATATTTCCTCTTTTTCCTTCTGGAATTTTTTTCCAGGTGCACTTCCATGACTTTACAAATCTTCCTCAGTTTCTGAATGTCCGATAGCCAATACAGCTTGGATGCTGCTTGTAGGAGCTACTAGGCTGTGGAGCCTCCTGTAAGCAGTAGGTCTAACCTCCCCGGAGTGCTGAGATTGCTGTGCGTGTGCAGGATAACTTAGAGTTAAGAGGAAAGTGTTGCCTTTATGCTTCTGAAGGCGTTAGGAAGCACTGCAAATGCCTTCAAAAGCATCTGCCTATGTGTTTTTATACAGGTCCAGCAGTTGGGTTTCCTTAATCCTGTGCCCTATATGATTACAGGTGGACCAGCAGGGCAGTAGCTTGCTTCCACTGAAATTGGTGCCAGTCTTTCTACTATATTTTCACCTATAAATGTGGTAGGATTGGGACGTGGGTACAGGTCTTTTCCTCCCCATGCCTACTTGCAAGCATTAATCTTGTCTGAGCAAAGCCCATGAGGCTATGCCTAACCTGGAACACGTGGCTTTGTCAAAGTGACTCGCGTCCTGAGGCCTGGGCATGTCCTTAACGACCTCTGGCTGAACTGGGGCTGGAGAATTTACTCTCTTCAATGATCCCATTGAGGCCTCCAAAACAGTCTGAAGCCCGGGTCAACTGGAGTACAGACTGCAGGACCTGTCTATGTAATGAGGAGAGAGAAAGCATTTTCCAAACTACAATGTCTGCGATGACACTGCCTTGTGTTTAGTGGCAGCACGTATTACAGTGGTGTCAGATCTTGGGTTCACCTGGCTCACGTTGTTTCATCCTAACAGTTTCCTGGTGCCAGGAGGTTTCACTCCTTTTGGCTCCAGCCTTGCCCTGTGCAAAGCCACTGGCCCCTCTCTTACACCACCTCTGCTACTCGTTGGGCCCTTTTTTTTTTTTTTTTTTTTTTTTAATAGNTTCAGCTGGGGTGGTTCTCTTGGAGGGTTAGCAAGTTCAGTGTTCGCACCGAGTGGTCCAGCAGGCAGTGGGACGGGTGGGAGCAGGTGGTTGGGAGGAGAAAGGGGAAACAAGGAGCAGTTCCTCCTTCCTCTGCTGACAGCAGGCTGTTGGGTCCATGCAAACCGTCTGATATCTCTTCCCTTTTAGAAATAAAAGCAAACCCAAGTGGTACTTGAGCAGGAACCCACCTGGAACCAGCAGTTTGCTAGGAAGGGAATTTTCTTGAGTTTCTCCTCAAGAAGAGTAGGAACTGTGCTTGGAGTTTTGATTAAATTCAAAGTCTGGTTGGTTTAAACATTGCTCGTGTTTTCAGCTGTGCACAGAGTCCCTTGCCAGTGGACTCGGCGCTAGCCAGTGTCACTGCAGGCGGCACGCTGGGTTGTTCTGTCCCAGAGGACTGCTGTGAGTCATGTATGCATCATTATCAGTGCTAGTTTAAAAAAAAAAAAAGGCAAATGGAGATAATTGCCCACCTAAGGAATAGGAGGCAGGTGGAAACATCTTTTGTAATGTAAATAAAAGTTTCAGATAGGCTTCATCTTGCGAATGTTTCAGTGTGTCTTACGTGATTGTTTTGGGGAAGTCTGAGGAACACTATTGGGGAAAAATGGGTTCTGCATCAGCACAGGGTGGTATAGTCCTGTTCTGAAACTTGTAAGGGGGATCATGTTCTGGGACTGCTGCCTTTCATATCCTGTAACAGATTTGCTAGATGGGCTTTGTGAATGGAGAATAAGGATGCCCAGTAAAGGATAGCTGATATTTTGAAGAAGACCAGACCAGTCTTACTCATGGGAGTTCTTTTACCTTCTGTTCATTTTGATAAATAATTTATTGCAAAGTAACACTGTTCAAGATGTACATCAGTTGAAAAAGAGTCTGAAGATGAAATAGGCTCAAAATATCTGCTATTATTAAGTAAATAATGTGACCTGAATTGGAAGCATTCACTTGGTCAGCAAACTGATTGCTGCTGTAAAACCTTGCTTGGCTGCACTTTGGTAAACTACAGTTCTGCACTGGAAATAGTTATTTTTAGTTTTTTACTTCAAGAAAGACAGATAGGAGATTCCACTGAAGTGGAAGCATCTCTGCAGATTAGCATGGGACGAAGGATAATTAAATCCTGGCACCTAAAGATGCTGAGAGAGGTAGAGAGCATTAGCACTGGTGTTCACGTACTTGTTAATGTCTATCTCATCTCCATAGGAAAAAGAAAATTAATGATGCAGCATTTTATATTTTAATGATTCCATACCCATGTTTAGTTGCAGTTTGTAAATGACAAATCATATCTTCCTGCCATTAATACAAAAATTAAGATAGAGTTTTATTTTCTGCTTATTTTTTGTTATAGATTAACATGTCCTTTTGAGACAGCTTATTGGTAATTGCTAAAAATCATTCTCAGGTTAATGTACACATTTTACAGATGTGTAAGAGGGGCCCTGGGAGGAATGTGAACATGGAGAGTTTTAGACCTAGCTGCTTTTTGTCTTCAAAAATATAGGCTTGGTGAGCTGAGTAACCTGCCCATGGCACACCTAATGCACTTGCAGAGAGGGCAGTAGGCTCCAGGAGAGAGAAATTCTGCCTGTTCTGATCACAGGAATGAGTGAATTACTTGAACACAGACTAAATCTCAGTCATAAGTAATGCATTAACATCGGTATTACACCATCAGCATTGCCCTTCTGCCCTTAGTAAAACTAAAGAAAGTTCACCTTTTAAATTGCATTCATATTTATAATTGAGCATTTTGAGTGATGGCTTCATCTGCTGCAAGCAAAAGGCAGTGATTTACAATGTGTGTCAGTAGAACATTGTTAGGTGAGGAGAGATTAACAATCATAATTTCAGACTCAACAGTATTTATAATTCTGAATTGTCTGTTTTAATGCAAATGCTCTCTCTTAAATACGGTGCTGTCTTAATTAGATAAAACAATCCTTCCTTGCTTGGGTAGTCCTGTAAATTAGCAGCTGGCCTAACTGCCTCAGGATCATGCTTTTGCATTGTTTAAGCCATACCGATAGTGCAAACTGGAAGAAAGAGAAGAAACTGGTGTCTTACATATGCAGCACAAAAGGCATAACTTCAGATTTAAATTCCTCTGGGTTCATTTCCAGTTATTTGTTTCAAGAGGAGGCTCCTGTAGGCATCAGTGGGCTCTGATCAGACTTCCCTTGGTTGAGCAGCTTCCGCACCGTGCTTTTGGGGCGTTTCTGCACTATAGAAGTGGTGTCAGTAGAGAGTTAACCAAGGAAGCATCAGCCTGACCCAGTGCACCACTGTCAGAGCAGAGTACACTCAAGCAAGGAGGCAAGATCTGGGACTGGTCCCCTGCGCTGGCAGCAATTACTTACTGGCCCTTTGGCTGCGGTGCAATTGGGATACATGATTACATCTCAGGTACTTATGCCTAAACTGGTTTTAATCTAATCGGGTCAGCTACCATTAGCAGCAGAGCTGCGGTGATGTGGGCTTCATCTGCTGAGTATGCAGCTGAGGTGCAGCCTGCACCGAAACCGGTGTTTCCATGGCTCCGTAGCTAGCAGGCATGGGGCCAAACTCCCTTCCACATGTGTAATCCTGTTAAACTCAGTGGGACTGCTTCCATGAGGGAAAAACAGCGGAATTGCTCTGTGCAGCATAACCGTATTAAAGTTGTTTGGCAATGGAGCGCAGCTGCGTTTGCAGTAGGAGCGCCTGGGAGCGATGGATAAGCGGCCACCATTGGCATCAGGTCCTCCCCTTGCAGAAGGAGAAACTGCTTTCTGGGACTTGTCCGTTGCAGCTGAGGCCTGTGTCTGTGGTGGGATTTGTTTTGCCTCGTGTTAGCCATTAAAGAGATGTGTATAGCCCGGGCCTGAGCTGTATAAGCCACTCCTCTCCTAAAGCGAAATCTACATCCCAGATGTTTTATAGAGGTGCTAAAGTGTGATAACTTACCCTCCAGACCTGGTCATCTCTGTTCAGACAGCAGAAGTCTAACTTGCTCAGACCATATGCCCACATTTTGGGGTAGTTTCAGCTGGGGGTGAGATAAATCCAGCTAGGCAACTCGAGGCTTTCTGGCAGAAGCTCCGTACCGCCCTGGGGTCCAGCCAGCCCCCAGTGCCCGGGGGTCCCGGCCCTTGTGGCCTGGGCTGTCCCATGCTGGCTTTTCTTGCTCACGTGACGGCGCAGGCAGAGGGGGTTTGGGGGCAACAGATACCAAATAAAACACCACGCTGGAAATTTCCTGGCATCCTGGAATACTGAGATTCAAATGCAATTTCATTTCAAAAGCTTTCTGTAAATCATGTGGAAAAGCGAGGGGTACGTTTTTTCTAGCAGTTCATGGAGGATTTTTTGTGCTTCGAAAAACCATGACGTTTTGAGAACTGACAATGACTTTAAACTTTAATAGCACAATTGCTCCTAGGGGTTTGGTACGGGGTGCTGGAAGGATAGATTGGAAGGATAGATGGAAACATTGTACATTCATTTTCCCCTCTTTATTCAAGAAAAAGCTTTCAGCTACTGGGGAGAAGGGTGGTTAGTATTTTCTCAGGGCCAGGTTTTTCTCTGGTGGTGTTTTTGTTTCTGTCCCCTTTAATGCAAGAGGAAATACAGGATTGTGTTCTGTATCAGCTTACAGCGTTGCCAAAACCTGACATAGGATTTGCACAAAGTTCAGAGCTGATATTAGAAACCCTATCTGTAATATTTATTAGGCATCACAGTGAAACCTGCCTGGCCTCTGGTTCCACTATAATTTTGAAACTCCCATTAGACTCGTTGGATGTTGTAACTGAATCTCATATCTCTTAAATGCACCTTTCGGGCTGCGTATGATTTTATGCTGCAAAAAGCAGAGGAATTTCAGTATCTCTTGTTCATGAAAGCTTCTGGGTAATTTCAGCAGTTTTGAATGAAGTCATTTGGACTAAGGTTTTCAAAGCTCTGGAAGAGATTTAAAAGAACATTAATGGGAGTGAATATTAAAGCATCAACCCTATGTTTTAAATCCAGAATTGACTTCTGCTGCCTCTGTAGAGTTAGGATTTCACCCTGAAGTCTTAGTGATGATGGCTGAAACCTCATCAGTGCTCTTTCCCTTCTGCATGTTACAGGTTAAGCCAAGAAAGCCTGGATGAAATAGAGAAATACCTGCTAGTGACTTTCCACTTCATTTTTTGGAGGCAGAGAAGAATTTGGCCAACGTTTTTTTTGGTTGTGTTTCCATTTCAACAAGCACTTCTCCAAATAGATGTAGAAATACTGAAAAAGCATGAGAGAAACTGTTCTCTGGCTAGTAGCAGAAACTGCCTGGAATCAAGTAAAACTGCATGTCCAAAAAGTCTGAACAGGCATACAAACTTTGAGTTGCTTATCTAACCTGTTAAAAAGATTGTCCGTTGCATATCATTAGCTTTTAATCTCATGTATCCAAAAGCAAAGCAGAAGAAAACAAGGCTGACAACTGGTATCTGGGATACGTTATAATGTACCTGTTCAAACTGTGTTGCATTATTCATCTAGAAGTAAACAGGAGGCTTCTTGTCAAACACTTAATTCCCTCTTTCTCTCCCAAAAACCACTAAAATCTTTAATTATGTGGGTTTTTTAAAAAAAATCTAACTTGTTTTTTAGAGAGCGTACAAAGCCATGTGATTAGTCAGCTCTGACTACAAAAAACCATCACCTGCGTTGGATTCTCAGTATCACAAGACAAATGCGTAAGGCTTGGAGTACAGTCAGAAAGTAATTTTCTCCATCAGTCTCCAGCTTTTGGATCTCCACAAAACGTAGAAGCTTCACAAGTTATTTGTGCTGGTTATTATATTGTTGTCTGTAGACTTCTACTCCTTGTATTAAACCCCATAAAAGTAGCTAAGAAAATTTCACTTATTTTGGCAAGCAGTTGACTAACTTTCTCTGAAATCTTTTAATTGGCATTATCCAGCCCATGAAAGGCGCTGCACAAGTGGCACAGAGATCTCATGTTAAACTGAAGGAGAAACAATAACACTGTTTCCTTCTGGGCTTAATCTGCTTATTAAAAATGACTCTAACTCATGTAAGATTAATTTGTAAAACATCCTCCTTGCTCCTCATAAGTTGAAATATTAACACCAGAAGTAAAATCAGCTTTAAAGTGCTTTCTTTTTCATTCATGTGTTTACTTAAATGCTTCTTACAGTACATAGTGAAACGACATTGTTTCACTTCATATTCCTTGCTGGGTTCCACTTAGTAGTTTTATTTATTTTTTTTATTTTGTTTTACTTGATTCTCATTGTCTAATATGGTGTTGTGGGTGGTTCCTTTACACAGAAGAAAAAAGGTGGGGGTTTGGGAGGGTTTGTTTTGTTGTTTGGGGGTGTGTGTGTATATATATATAATTTTATTGTTGGGTTTTGGTCATGTTTACTATGTGTTCTTTTAAATAAGCATTCCTAAAATATTTGTGTTTGCATCAGGCTACATTTTTTTTTTTTTTTAGTATTACCTTCCTTTGTTATTGTTGCTATTGTTTTACTGAAGAAATTGGTACACAGCCTTTGAAAGGCCAAAACTAGTCTTTGAAGTGCAGTGTGGTATGGACTTGAAACAAACAAGGCTGGAGACGTGGTTTGCAGAAATCCTCCTGGATGCAATCCATTTTTGGTGCCCAGGTTTCAGGGAAGTGAGTCAGCAGGTTGTGCCAACGGATAAAAGACGTGGATAGAATTGTTTGGTTGCTTGTGTTTCTTCTATCTTTTTGTTACAGGCAATTTTATTTTCTAGATTATTGGTTCAGGTGTCTTATTCCTTTTCAAACCAGGATAATGCATTGCTTTTATTACAAGTTGCACTTACTGTGCTTATTTCTATTATTCATAACATGGTGTAAGAAGTATACATAAAATAGTATGGGTAGAAAAAAAGCTCATGCACTGCCTGATAACTAAACATATGTCAAGACTCCTAAGCTGTGAAATTACATAAAGTAATGCCTGAATCTTATGGTAATATCATTTTAAACAAATATTTCTTGAATAAACTGGGTGGCTAGGAAAGGTTTTTCTTTCTCCAAAACTGAATAATAGCAGCAGTAAATGATAATACCCATGTGAATATTTCCATTTCACCTGCCAATCTCACACTACTTTACAGAAAAGAGTAAGTAGCTTTTCACGCTGGGTTTATAGGAGGGAGTTTGCTGTACTGCATACGTACCTTACAGATGGTTATAATTTCTAGAGCCGTCACTCAGTTTGGCTTGATAGTAATTTAGCCCATGGGAATCCTTCTCACTTATGTTGCTCTTCTCTTTGTTAACATAAAAAAAAAAAATCAAGAACTGGGTAACAGACACCAAAGCCTCCTTTCTATGGAAAGGCGCAATTTCCTTCCTGCCTTGTGCCACCACCCTGGGCCATAATGGCATCTCCGTGCAGACATAGCTTTACGGACCAGCAAAGCTGGACTTTTCCTTAGCACGTGCAAATGAACCACTTCCCTTGCCGGTCCCACCTTCACCTCTGCTGAGGCTGCTGCTCATGTTGCAGCCCCCTTGGTTTTTAGGGCTAAGCCTTGTAGCTGCAGATCACAGACCAGTTTATCTACTGCCACAAGAAAGAGGCAACATTTGCCCTCTAATGACCTTGGAGCTGGATTAAGTAGTGATCTATAAAAGAAGCCGCATATCCACTTTCCAGTCCCTTAAAGCCATTTATTCATATTAGTGTGGCTTTTTTGGCATCAACTTATTTTCTCTCGATGAGTTAAGATCACTATCAAAATGCAGTGAAATTAATTCAGAAAAGAATATGCAAAGGAAATAAAGTATGCTAATCCCAGGGAATTACTATTTCATGGTTCAAATAAAAGCAGCCTCCTTCTCTTTCCTTTTTTTTTTTTCTGCCTTTGTGCTTTTTATTTCACTTTTATGACTGCAATTTGAAATCTTAGGCCCTCATTTTTACTAAGCATAAGAACAGCTTACATGTTTCACTGGCAAGTGCTGAGGTCTTAATGTGACTATATCTTCACCTTGTCAGAGAGGTATTAAGAGACCTGTGACAGATGTCCTGGTTCTACCAGAACGAAATTTTAAACAGGGTGCAAGGGAATATGGCATGGATATTGTAACTGTTTTATGTCTGGT
>VZSZ01003428.1:24576-51213 GCA_013398815.1 Ibidorhyncha struthersii
AAAGTTCTTTTTTTGCTTTTTTAGAAATCAGTGGGTTTGTAATTAGCCAGGCAAGTTAGTGTCTGAAGCTCCTGATTTAGTCCAGATATATGTGCTGAGATTTGTAAATGCAAGCGGAACCAGGGACTGGTAACACTGGCTGCATTGAGAAAATTCAGGAAAATCAAGGACATATCTTAGATCATCATCTGAGTAATATATGGGGGTCCTATAGGACCTCAGAGTAGGTAATTGGAGTTTCATGACTTTAAAGACTGCTGATGTATTTAGAACATTTTATTGCCTTGCGGAGCACCATGAATATTTGATTTTTGGTTTCAGGGCAGAGGCATCTGTGGTTCCTGTTTTGCAAAAACCAAGCCCCATCAATGTGAGGGACCGTAGTGTAAGTCAGTGCCAAATTAATTTCATTCCCCTTGTGTTTACATGTTGAGTGGGTGAGAGCAAACATTTCAGCACCTTGGAATTCTTCTAGTGACTTGCCATTTAATGCTCTTATCAGACAAACTGTAAATAAGAGTGTAATTAATTATTCTCTACTTACATGACAAGTTGCATATAAGTTCCATCCCCTGGGAGTCTATTATTTACCTGATTGTAAGGGGAAATTACTGGAGGATTATCTGGACACTGCCTGGAAGATGAATGCCACTTTTGCATTCAGTTATTTGTACATCCGTTCCTACCTGATAGCTAGATTTTGCTGAAGATCCCACACAAAGAAGGAAGAATTTAGGAGACATCAGCTCTTCTAATTGCATCTGACTCATTTTCATTTGCCTGGAAGAAGCAACATGTGTCAAATTCCTTATTCCCAGCTAAATTTTCTGCATAAGAAAGCTTCCAAATTCATAGTTCTGGAGACAAAATCCCTATGCCTATCCACACTGAAGATGCCACTGAAAGTAGCGCCAACTCCACATGCTGCAGTTCTTTCCCAGAGGGCACTTTCTTGGGGTGAATCAAGTCGTTTGTGTCCATCACAAGGTCCTCTACTTACTCCTGCTACTGATGTTGGGAAATGAGTGCTCTCAGGGTCAGGGATCGCATCGTGTCGCTGCATGGGTCATTCATGGTGTTTATATAGAAAATAAGCCAATTTAATTTTCTTCTCTAACAGTAGCAGAACTGCAGTCTGTCTTTTCAGTTCCCTGCTTTTGGCCCCTCTCTGCTTCCTGAAGTGCTAAAAAAAATATATTTTAGGCATAAAATTGTAAGTGACAAAAGTTTAGCTAGTAAGAAAATGCCTCCAAAAAGTGAGACAGGAGAGGCATTAAGACATCTGCAAAAGAGGAAAGGAGGGAAGGGACTAATTAACCTTTTGCTTTGTCATTTTCATCGCTTTGCCTTGAAATTTTGTGCATCTTCCAAATTTTAAAACAAAGATGTAACACATGAATAGATGCAAAAGTATCATCTTCCCCTGGGACTTTAATGTTGGGTGTGTGTGTGTGTGTGTGATGATTTTGACTCAATTTCTCCTATAGTACTGTAAATTAGAAGTAATTATATAGAGACTGTAGAAACCTTAATTAGACACCTCATTAATAACTACTGTAACCTTTATAAATGCTTTAGGATGACCCAAGTGTTCAATAAGTAAACCTTTGTATAAAACTTTTCCCAAGTGAAGTT
Source organism: Ibidorhyncha struthersii (assembly GCA_013398815.1). Lineage (NCBI taxonomy): Eukaryota > Metazoa > Chordata > Aves > Charadriiformes > Charadriidae > Ibidorhyncha > Ibidorhyncha struthersii. The sequence continues at coordinate 26,212 of VZSZ01003428.1, forward strand.
GGTGGGAGCATTACCATTGACTGCACTAGAAGTAAGACTTTACACTGTAGCTTTTTAGTATGCAATCAACCTAATTCAAGGTTGTGTGACATAATGATTTTTCTTATCTTCCTCCAGCTATTCTGTCTGTTTTGTAATTACCTACTGCTTCTCCAGGCTCTGGAAACAGGATCGTACTTCTAATAGATATTGAGAGATTTGGGGCTTTCTTAATAGAATATAGGAAGACACTTAAAATGTTAATAGTATGCCGTGATCTGAAAATGCTCTTTTTTTTAGAAATGGAATTCGCAGTTAAATCTCTTAAGGTGTTTCCATTTTGATCAGCTGGGCTTCATCTAAAAAAAATCTTGCAAAGAGTAAGACTGGCTCTTTACTGGAATTGTCATTTTGGTTTTCATCTGTAAAGGAAGGAGATTCACTTACCATCTCGCTGATATCAAATGTACATTTCTTGCCATCCAAACACAACCATCTTCAACTTTTGGATGACAGAGAAAGGCATTGACTTCTCATCTTGTCACCCTTTGCATGTTCTTTAACACCTCATTATAGAGGGGCACAGGTTTTCAGCATTTTATTCACCTGAATCACTCAAACAACTTTAATTGTGGGATTTCTCTTCCTCTTTCTGGTTAATTTTTGCAAGTCACTAACCTATTGCTCTGGTCTGCTGTTTGGCTTAGTAAGCAGTCTGGTGGCCTCTACCAGACAAGATGTCTCTTTTGAATTTAATACGAGGATGGTTTGGAGCCTAAAATTTTTCTGAAAGATCCCCCCCAGAAACTGAAAGCAGTGCAGGGAGGGAGGGTGGAGAGGAGAGGTGGAGTTTGATCTGTACTCTTGAATGAATACATGGTAGAGTATATACAGTAGGATAAGGCTATCCGTATGGGAACTGCGTGCTATGTTGTCTTTGCCAATAGCTTTCCCATTTCCCTGATAGCTTGCATGTGAGATTTCCCCGATACCTCAGCTGTACTGCAGAGGATTAAAGCCTGTTGGAGGTGGTCTCCAAGACTTAAAGACGGATGTCATGCTTCCCTCCAACTAGTTCGGTCCCCTTCTGGTCTGCCTGATTATACATCGTTTACAGCACAAATATGGCTCTGTGGAGCAGTCTCTGTCAGGATCCACTGGTGTGGTAAAGTCAGCTTCTCCACTCCACAGTTACCAATTTTCTAGCTCTTTCTCTTCACATAAGATAGATAGTCACATAAGTGTACAGAAACAATTTTCTGTGTCTTTCTGCCTGGAGAAATTTTCCCTGGCTGATTATCCCAGTACTACTGCAAATATTATGCAGACAAAAAAAACCCCAAAACACCCAGCCCCCCAAAATGGAAAAAAAATGGGCTAAACCCCCAAATCTACAAATCTGAGTGCTGTTTGAAAGGGAAGAGGCAAATGAAGTAGAAGAAACACTTTACACAATAGAAATTGGCTAAAGAAAAGCAGCTCAATTCGGTAACCAATTGCCCAACGTCAATTTTAACGGTGAAGAGGTTTGTCAGTTCAGCTTAGAATAAAACTGGGTGGGGAAAAAAAGCCAGAAGTGAAATGGTTTAGGTTTCCAGAGTAAGGAGACAGCTGGGACACTGCAGCAAACCAGCACATTTGTACACCACCAGATAGCAGGAAGCGGCCAGAATAGCATTTCTCATTTACCTGCATGCCAGGCCATGATCCTGACTACAGCTCTCTAAGGTTTATGGGAAATAAGTCCTCAAATCTCATTGCAATTCAATTGGAGCTGGCTGTCTAATTTCCTCCTCTGCAAATCTCATTTCATATGAAGCACACAGCCACAGAGGGCCAAAAGCAACATCCTTCAGGTAACAGCCCTGTGTTCAGCATGCTGCGCTCTGTGCTCAGAAGTTCACCCTAAGGGCAACGGTGGTTTAGACTGACAGTACCAACACGAATGCAACAACAGGCTTTATTATTTTTTTAAGGCTGTGATTTTAATAGTTATTGCCATAAAACAAAATTTGGTGAGAGAGAAAATAATGTTTTACACAGGAAAGGGAAAGCCACTGAATGAAAATGCTAAATTTCCCATCAGCCCTTTGGCGCTGAAAGGACATCTTAGAAGCTTCAAAGTTCTCTGTTATTGTATATGAATTTGCATAAATCTCTCATCCCAGAAATGAAAATACCAAATGCCTCAAGCCACAACATACTCTCAGTGTATTTCTGATTTCACTGTGACAAAGAAGCATTGGAATTCTCAAGGAGATGAGAGTGGTCTCTGGGGACTGTACTCTGATTTCCCTTAGAAGTTGGCACAGCATAGGTGTAAAATGGCTTCAGATGAAATGATTCATTAAGTAATAAAAAAAACCCAACCAACCCACTGGTAAATGAGGTATCTTCAAACTGTAGTCCTATGATGTAGACAAGAATTTAACCAATATTCAGAAGCAAATTTGATGACTTGCCTTTTTCTGTGGATTAGCTCATGGACTCTTTGACCTTCACTCTCATACTTCAGGGACTGAGTACTCCCATTCTCTTTGCGGTGCTGTTGGTTCTTCTCTTGACTGACACACATTTGTCCTTTTTCAGTCTGCTAAATGGCCTTCAGCTTCTTGTGAAGGTCAGGAATATGAAGAGGATTGCAATAAAATAGCATTGTTCCAAAATGTGCTTTTTTTATTAGCATTAAATCTTGGAGCAGCTGCTACAAGAAAAAGATCATAAACATTATTGGGCACTTTTAATTACAGTAAATGACAGTTCCAGGTTGTATTATCCTGTCCTTCTCTATATTCAACATGAGTCTTTCTGGAGTAAAACTGTAATATTGAGCCCTATCAATACATACTTACCTGAATTCATATACCTATGGAAGCCTAATCCTGTTTGCTTTCAAACCCAGGTAGACCTATCAACATCAACAGAAATATCAAGTAAGTTAAGTGAAAGGAATGTGACACTTGCTTTTTTTGGCATGAAGTGAACAATGCAAATGACTATAATTCACAGTTTATAAATATTCATGAGGAAAAGCTTAGATTCTGTGACACATACTAAAACTGGGTTGTTTTGTTGAATTGTTGCACCAAACTCTGGGGAAATTCAGGTAAAGTAAGATATAAAAATAAAGCCAGGAAAAAATGGGTTTACCCGTGATTAATCTCAGTATGGCATCTATGCATGTTTATTGGGTCAGAGCCTGGGGTTTAAACACTAACTTGACTTGTGTTTAAACTGCTGAAGTGATAAGCCTGGACTACAGTTGTACTGACTCAGTTGTCTCATCGGAAAATCTTCTTTCCCTGCAGAATGAGCAATATGTTTGTGGCAGAGCAAGCCTATGCACTGCTCCTCACGTGCTCAGAATTAGCTAGTATTTTTTGTATGTTGTAATTTTCAAGCCACTTACAAAGTAATTTTTTTTTTTCTGCTTCTCTGCCACGTGGGTTTTCCTTTTGACTGACTTATTTCTCAGCATCACCAGTACTTATCTGCCGCTTCACAGACTGATTTCTCATGCATAAAACCAAAAGAAAGCTTGGTGGAGTTTCAAATGAAGTGTAAGCAGGCAGCTGAAAATTAGCAGCTATATGCCTACCCTGAGCTATGAGATAGGCAAGGAAAATTGACTCCGAAGTCATTGCTAAGAAGGGACTGGTCCAAAAGTCTGTTGGTTGCCCTGCTTCCCTCAGCCCCATTCACTTAATCTCTGCCCAGAGGGTCAGCAATCACTTAACACAGCAATTAGCCAACCAATACCCCCTACTATGCAGCAGCAGCCATATGTCTTTATGGGGTATTTGGACCCCATTGCAGGGATTTTGCTGCATGATTGTATTTTCTCTTTTGAAGGTAGACAACCTCAGATGCAGGTGTAACAACCTGGGCACAAATGACTGGGTGACCTACTTCCATGGCCCACGTGGAGTGGGATCCCATCGCAGCTGCACTATCAGAAGTACCAAAGTGCAAATTCTGGTTCCCACCTTGGCTTTCTATATTCAATACTATGTTGCCTTCTAATGACCTTTTCAAAATGAAAAGTGCGATAGTTTTACTGAAGGATACTTAAGGAGAAATTGAAGGAGTATTGGTGGTTTTGACTGGGTTAAATATAATTATGTTTCCTTGTAGTGAGAGAGTACCTTCTCCCTTTCAAAGAGATGCTGAAAAGGGGCTTAACAATGTTTAATAACTTGTACAGTCATTTGTTTGGTATTTTAGAAAAGACCTGCTTGTGACTTATCAGAACTTTTGCTATATCTTGATAAAAAAGCATTTTCAAGGACAGCTATAGGGGAAGAGAAAGTGTTGGTTGCCTGGTATTAATTTATCAGAAAAAAAAAAAAAAGAAAAAGCCAAGTGATTAGGAAGAGAAGCTGTTGTCTGAACACGGCCACCTCTGCAAAGCACAAGCACTGCTGCTGACAAGTGATCCTCTTCTGACATCCCCCTGCTGCCAAACCTGCCTGCAAGTTGTTGGATCCTTTTTCCTAGATGTTGGATCTCATCAGCTGTCTTCAATCCACTTTCCAGTTGCCCAACTTTTCTGAAGCCCAGCAAGTCATGCCAGGCCACATCCCTGGTGCCAACTGCCCTGGCATTGGCACTGAATTGGTGAGGGGGGAACACTTCAGTTCTATAATTTCATTATGGAACTCAGTGTGAGCCCAGAGTGAACTTCTGTCCTATAAATCATCAGTAACATAACCACTGGCTTGGTGCAGTGAGGATTTAAATTCAGTGTTTGTAGCGTGGTTTGTTAAAATTACTTGCTCTTTGTTAGATCCTGCCTTTCAGCAGCAGCTTGTATAGAGCCTTAGCGGTAGGGACAGCTCTAGGAACTGGTAATGTAGCTGACTATCATAACAAGAGGATTTGCGAACGAGAAACACTTTTTATTTAGTGGAAATCATTACCTCTCAATGAAATCAGCAAGAGGTTTGACTTATAAGAGGGAAGGGCTGAGAGAAAATTATTCTTGGTTACACCATAAAATAGGGCAAATCTGTTGTTAGCTGTTGGTTTCATTCCCTTTTTACATTTTATGGGGCTGGCCATGTCTACCTTACTTCTCAAGTGCAGGTTCAAGTCTGTTTTAAAGTCTAACTTCATTCGCCCTGTTTATTTATCCCCATGATAGGATGAGGGGGAATGCTTTAAACTGGAAGAGGGTAGATTTAGACTAGATATTAGGAAGAAATTTTTCACTGTGAGGGTGGTGAGGCACTGGAACAGGCTGCCCAGGAAAGTTGTGGAAGCTGCATCCCTGGAGGTGTTCAAGGCCAGGCAGATGGGGCTTTGAGCAACCTGGTCTGCTGGGAGGTGTCCCTGCCCATGGCAGGGGGGTTGGAACTCGATCTTCAAGGTCCCTTCCAACCTAAACCATTCTATGATTTGCTTATGCAGAAGCACGAGGTTTGGAGGGGCCTGGGCTGAGCTCCTGTGCTCACTGAAAGGGGAGAGCCCAAAGACATCCCATGCTACAGCTTGAGCCATAGCTGCCTCCTACCCAGTGTGGGCAAACTGGCCCATGAGTAAAGGTGCAAGTAAGGACAAGCACTGCCTTGTGAAGGCAGCATTTTCTGAATGCCAGGTTTACATCCCCAGGCCTATGTGAAAGGGGACCTTGCTTTTCCCCTTCTCCTCAGTTGGTCCTGCAGTTCCTTGGCCAGACAGGGGGAAGTCAGACAGTACTGCAGCAAGCTGGGACGTGGTCTTCAGAGCCATGGTGAGGTCTGGCAGACAATTCTTCAGTTTCAAATAACAGGATTTTTAATATGTTAAATTTCAAATGGTGGGGTTTTTAATATGTTAAATTTAAACGTTGCCTGCTGCCTTCCATGCTGTCGCAGATCAGTGTTACAAATTTAAAGATACTGTAGTTCTTGTTCCCATTGGTAAAAAACAAACTGGGGAATTTCTTAGGGGGAGGGACACAGGGAAGGTGGGCCAGAAGGGAAACTGCATCTTCATGCTCGTCCTAAGCTAAAACCTGCTGCAGTAAATAAGAGCTTTCTATGAACTTAAATGTGTTCAGTCAGGAAGTGTAAGTGCATTTGTACATGCAGAAGCACAAAAAAACGTAAACAATCTGCTTGTGTCAGCTTTGCCTTTCCTGAAGGTATGTGAATGGCTTTTGCTTTTTTCTTTTTTCNGCTCATTAAAAAAACCACTGAAATGTGAAAATTTTCAGCCATCTCATTTCACTTATCTGTGAGCATCCAGACTCCACGCTGAGGTCATTAGTATCTCAGGTGTATTACCTCACCACAGTCTGTTGCTATGGAAATAGCTCCAGGCATCTTCAGTGCTTTGGCTGTATACTGCTCGTGTTATTTTGGTGAGAAACACTGTGTACAAGGGAGCAAACTTTAGTTTTAAAACATGCTGATACAAATTTAAATATTTACAGGTATTTAAAATTCTTTACCGGCCTGTAAATCCTCCAATACTTGGTGGTGATTTTATGCAGACGTATTTCCTTCTTACCTGCCTGATTTTTGTCCCTTCCATTTGTGTGTAAGTGATTTCTGAAGAAAAGTAATGGTCTATACAGAAAATAACAATCATATAAAGCAGAAGTTTTTCCCTCCCATGTGTCTTTCAGATTTCTAGGTATTCTTATGGGTGGCTCTCTGTGATATAGCTGTACAAGCACTGCATCTAATATACTACTGTATTTAATAATAAATCAAGCTGCAGATAGTGTCACATTCTCCCTGAATTTACTGGTTTTGAGTTATTCTCTTCATACTGCACTGGTAATTATCAGATGGCTTAAACATAGTTAGTTACTCTTCCAGGCTGTTTCGCACCTTTTGTTTAAGGATCTTCAAGACCTTTATACAAGTTAAGCCTGACTTAAGCTGCTCTTGCCTCTCTGAGGGAATATGAAAGAATTATCACAATATTCTCTCTGTTCCAGCTGCAGGCTGCTGACTGTGGCTTACAGCAAATACCCGCGGCTTAAAGGGGAGTGGACCATTTTATGCACGTGGACTATCTGAGCGTTGTGCTGTGTCCCTGTGACAGCTGGAAAAGGTGACAGACCAGGGTGGATTCAAACTAAAGGCAGCTGTGAGGGCTGATCTTAAATGTCTTGAATACTGAAGGGCTCTCCTTTCCTTCACAAGCTTCAGGGTTGGGAAAGCCTAAAAGTGACATAAAACAGGGGTGTGTGTTTTTCATATCCTCCCCCCCTGCCCCCGTTCCTTACTTTAACTCTGAGGTAGTATTCTTCTAATCGACCCAGTGATGAAAGTTTTAGATGTTTTTACTAGAGAAAAACAGACAACTCTTGTATGTAGGAAGGAAGCTAGGGCATTAGCAGAAGCACCTCCTTTGTAGGAGATGTGCAGTAAGCATCCATTGCCTGTTTATGGTCTCTGCCTTTCTGTTCCCATGCTGTTGCCACTAAAGTTTTGAAGCCCTTTACTTATTTATTTTTTTCCTCTAGAAAGCCTTTTGGGAAACCCCAGCCAATGCAGTGAGTGAGACTTACGTTTTTAATCTACCTGGTTTGGGCTGTGCAGTGAGCAGTCCCCCTGTCATCCCCTTCTCGTTTGATTGTGCTGTAAGCTTATAAACTTGTTTGCTACAGTGCTCTGGAGACTTGCTAGCAGCCAGTTAATAATTTCTATAATCCTATCTCCCAGACTCGGGAGTGTGGGCTATATTCTGTTTCCACCCTTTTTTTCAGAATATAATCGTTTCCAGTGGGGTTGGAAAGATGTGATAGACAAATTTCATCTACACAGGTAGACAGACCACGCGAGGTGGTTCTGTTATGAAACCTGTGTATCGGTGATCATCAGTAGGTTGAATTAGTACAACAAACAGTTTCCTGCCTGGCTATTGGTGTAGGTAATTGGCCCACCTAGATCGGCAGGCTGGCTCGAGCAGCAGCCATGCAGCCTGAGACGATATAAAACCCTATAAACCCCCCAGGAGCACAGGTGTGTTTGATACCGTAGCAGCCAGAGCGGGACAGTTTGCAGGATTTCTTTCTAACCCTTGTTAGTTGTAGACTTAGGCTTTGAAGCTGTGGGATTTGATTACCTCCTTTCCCCCCACCTTCCCCCTTTCCTGCACCTAACACACGCTTTTCCCCTGATTTTTCTTAGGCATAATTGGCTCGGAGAGGGGCAGTAAGGATGAAGGGGCAGCAGTAGCACAGAATATCTTTCCTTCTTAACATTGGAGTCCCACACTTGCTGTTATCCAAGCATATATTTTATGCTTGTACTTGAAAGAGAAGACTTTTTCAAGCTTTAAAATTCCCTAGAGAAGAAAACGCTGGAGTTTTATTGCCTTCTCTTTCATTTATCACTTTTAAGATGTGCAGAAATGGAACTGTTGGTGAGATCCTCGCCTGATAGTGGCTGGCAGTACTTTGCTGACTTTGAAGAGTCTCTGCCAAGTTACACCCAATATGATCAGTCTCATTTTGGAAGGAACTGTGCAAACAAATTATCATGGAGTGAGATGTCAGAGTTTGTGATGATACAGAATGTTGCACCTAATATTTAGCAATGGAGTTTCGCTTGGTATTCAGTGTTCTTGCTGAGTATGACATCTGGTATGATGGAAACTTACACCAACTTTATAAAGTTTAAGAAAAATATTATCAAATTAATTCTGTTGGCTGCAACCTTAAGTTCCTGATTTGGTTGGTGGGATGCAGAATTTTTACTGGGACTATAATTAGAAGGCATTGGTATCATTCTTATTGTGGTTGATTGAGCTATACGTGGCCCCAAGGGACAGTTAACCCACATTACCCCCCCAAAAAAGGAGGGGGGGGGGGAAATAAATGAATGCAGTGTCTATTCCCAAAATGCTGACTGTAAAAACCCTTCTCTGTGAGCATTTGCTATAGACCAGAACTATGTATTAATAGGAATTTCATCTGTGAAGAAGCATACCCTTCCTGGGGCATGTTTTTCACTGCCAGTATCGTGTAGACAGTGAAAACGACAGGCAGTGATGGAGGAGAGAATTGCCAGGACTGAACCAGAGCTTTTTGTTTGTTGATGAAATGCTGCTTGGGAGGAAATCCTCAGGAGTTTGGCACTAAAGTTTGTGGGTGCCAGGGTGTCATGATGACTTCTGCTAACTTTTGTGCTAATGTATAAGCACACAACTCTGCCAAATGTAAACTTTTTTTTTTTTGAGGGGGAGATGGCCACTACTGTAGGTATCACTAATGTTGATTAGTAACAATAATAAAGACATGGAGCCCAGGCAAAAAAGACCATAATCTTCCGGTACTTTTGCCTTTGTAGTTGCTTCATAGAGCTTTAAATAATTCTAATAAGTGCCTACAGAAGACTGTCATGCCAAGCTCCTGCTGGTGCTGTTGTCAGTGGAGCTACACCGTTGTATGAAATGGTAGGCAGTTCTTTTCAGCAAAAAGCTCTTGTGTAGACACGCACTATTTACAGACATCATTGAAAAAATTTACATTTAGAACACACCAGAATGAGAAAGGTACTGAGTTTGCCAGCAGGAATTCATGAAGCTCGTGTATTACTGGTTTTATTGACAAAGACATTAAGAAGTGACAACTGACTTTAGGCAAATTAATTTTGGATCCTCAAACAGAGATGAGTTAAAAGCTAGTGACATGCAAGGATTAGGCACTGAACACCTTATAATGATGGGGACATCTATTATTCTGTTTGTTTATAGCTTACTATATGCTTGCCACTTTCCAGTCTTATTGGTCTATCCCACGCAAACCTGTGTCTGAGAAAAGCTACATGTGAGAGAAAATAACAGCCTGAATATGCTGTCTCCAATGTCAAATGCCTTGGAGATAGATCCACCTGATTCTATTTCTATGTTTAACAGGTGTCATATTTGCTTATAGAACTATACTGTATTTTTTGTCTTTTTTTTTTTGACATGGAAGGAAAGCCAAAATCTAAACAAGAGTTTAAGGAAGGCAGACCACCCAGCCACCTTCCTCGTTTACCAACATTGCAAATTTCAATTACAGACGTGCAGGCAGATCAAGTGCAGGGCCATTTATTTCCTTCAGCTGTTAGTTTTGCAGTTTTTTTGTTTATGCTTACTAGGGATGAAGAATTCATCCATTTTTTAAGAACTCGATATAGAACGCTAGTGTACCAGTGTATCTGATCCTGTGGGTTTGGTTTCGGTTTTTTTTTTTTTTTTTTTTGTTTTTTTTACATTACAATTTTCACTGAAGGCATGAGGACAAAGAAGAACTCAGACTCAGGCCCATAGCCAGAAATATGTGAGAACTTAAAAGCCAAGCAGAATAATTGGATCTTTGCTAACAAACTGACAGAAACTGTCATAGATAATCAGATTAACATGGCAGAAAGCCCTGAAAACAGTGACAAAGTAATGTTCATTTCTTACCCACAGGAAACTTGGAATTTAACAAGCCAAAGAACAGGCTAGCTGTGCATAATGTCATTATCAAAGCCAAAGTGATGTTTGCTGTCACACCCATATCTCTCTCTTAAACCTTTTGAAGAAATGGAACACCTAAAAGCACTATCCAGAGGAACCTCATTAGTTATTCCCCGTGCCCATGCACCACCCCTTATCCCACCCTTTATGGCCACGTCTGCCTGCTTGGTGGTCCCTCACATTTCGCAGAGGAACGGGTGCACTCTGGTCACAGCCAGAGGTGGACCGCAAGGGAAGGCGGTGGCCATCTGAACCCCTTCTCGGAGTGGTGTGTTCTGAAATAACTGTAAAAAGTGGCAAGTGTTTATTCAGTGTTTTTAGCAGAGCTGAGCGTGTAGGGAAAGCCAGTTCTCCCAGAGCTGTTGTCTGCTGATAAGATAGGTATGCAAAAGACTTGCGTGACCTATTTGATTGAGCCTTTCATAGTCAAAATTAAGACACGCTAGGGAAGAAGGAAAGGGTAAAAAAGCAGCAAAAAGACAAACGTAAGTCTATTTCCAAATCCTTCCTCTTTAGATATCCAATATAGCGATAGCAAAATCCTAATTCTTCAAACGTGTATTTGGGGGCTCTTAATGTGTGAAGAGACTCCTTCTTTTTAAGCCTGGGCTTTGTGGAAACCTGTGTTCAATTTCTTCAAACTGCGGCTGTTGTCTTAGGCAAATCACTTTAATCTTCCCCTGCCTCAAATCTCTATGGTGTAGCACAGATAGATTACGTTTACTGCAGATATCCAAATTATCAATGGCACAAACCCTCCAGGAAAAGACTCCTTTGATCTTGTGGTAAGAAGAGCCCTACTGAAGCTAATGAGACTGAACGTGCGGGATAAGTGTTGCTGTAGGTACAATAAAGCTACCGGCGAGGTGGGAGGGAGAATAATTTTTCCTCTGCATCTGGATTGCATTTTGTTGGTGGAGGGAAGGTGGAAATCCAAGTGGGTCCAGGTTTCTGTCTATGAAATGTCAGTACATTTTTGTCAGGCTGCTTACGTATGCATCCTTCTCTCCCTGCATTCCTCATGAGTATAGAAGCCATCCTCCTCCAGTGACCCAGCAATGAGTAATTACCTCTCCTCCACATCATTTAATCATGCTGGTATTTTACGTGGCACAGCTGTGTTGCTCTTGCTGCTGCTGGAATTCAATGTGCCTTATGGCTTTCACCTCAAAAAGGGCTGATCCTGCAAGGTGTAGCCTGCTCTGCCCACTGAGAAGTGCCGGTTGGCACTTTGGGTGCCACCTCCCGGCTCAACTGCGGGTCGTGGGGCCAGGTCCAAAAATTGGCTGGCTGAAACCTGTGGCCTGTGCAGTGCAGGAGGTCGGATGAGAGTTTCAGAGTGCCTCTGAGGCAATCAATCTGTGCAGCCCTGGTGCTGAGGTGTTTGGGAATGCCCAGGCTGAACCTTGTTTGGGAATGCCCAGGCTGAAACTGGAGTCCCTTTTAGCAGAGATTATTCCTGTGAAATGGTACTTTAAGGGTGGAAAGCATTGTAAAGTTGCACGCTCTTATTGGATGTATTTATTTTGCTAAATCTCTGTTGTCAATCTGTCTACATGATTTTGGTGGAGATTTGTTAAGTGCTCCTTTTCTGTCCTTTGTCGTGTGATATTTATATTCTATCCGAGTGCTGTAGGAAAGACGCTGACTATATGGCCTTATCCTTTTGTTATAGTTAGGCGAGCTGTTCAAAAACAGTCCTGAGACCAGAGATAGTGTGATATAGTTTTCTCTTCTATTTTTCTCTATACAGTTACTTTTATTCTTGTTTGATGGGGAGATCCCTCATTAGTCATCAATGGAGTTGCGGCACCATGGAATAATTTAAACAGGAAGGGATCTCTAGCAGTCATCGGGTCCATCCCTCCATTTAAAGCTGGGAATTCTGTAGAAATTTTGTAGAAATAATGAATTCCTGGTTAAAAAATAGAAATGGAACTTTGAAGATGTGCATTAACTTTCCTTCCCTGCCTAAGGTTTCTTTCAATAATCTCAGTCATATAGTTTATAGTAAAAGACCTTAAGATATTTTATTGTCTAAGTCTCTTTATACTATTTGCTACTTTTCTCAGCTAACGCTTCCTTTTCCTGCACTTTGTCTGTCTATTTTTTGTAATAATCAAACTCCTTTAGGAAAAGGACTAGTCGTTACCCTGTACAACATCTAGTGCATTCGAATCTTGGCTGTGGTTATATTATAGTAACAATACTCTTGGGGGGGGTGGGGGGAGATGACGCCAGCACCTGCAGACAGGCCTTTCGTAAGGATGCTAGGTACTAATTTTCCATGACAGAACTGTGGTACAGGATGTCCAGCATCAATCATAAAACGTTCTTTCTTGAAGCAATGAACTTTGGTAATAAATTAGTCACCACTGTCTCTTGTACATGAAAGAAAATGAATGTTAATCATGGTAGTGAATAATGACCCTAGGATGCATCTTACGGAAACAAATGTATGTTATTTTGTTTGCCTCAATAATGGTCATATTTGCCTCTATAACAAAATGCTACAAAATAAGCCTGCTCTTAGCTGCTTGCCTGCTGCCCGTCAGTGGTTCCTTACTGTGTTGTGGTGGTGGTGTTATCTACACAAGCATGTACAAAGCAGATTGGAGCCTTACCTGTGTTGAACACCTAAACGAAAAATGTGCACCAAGGCAACTGCAGGCAGTTTGTCAGGCTGAGGTGGAGCCCCCTTTAAACACATACAGGTTCAAACAAGCCTTTTTAATAAGCAAACTCTTGTAATTGCAGTTTTCATCATCTACTGACCTGGTTCCTTTGCAAAGCAGGGACTCCTCTACAAATTGCTCTTTGGGCCTCTTTTTCGAGGCTTGTCATCCCTCCTGGAGAGGGAAAGGCATGTCAAGGCTCCTAAGCACAACAAGGAGGCATAGCATTGATGCTGCAGGTCTGCCTGTGTTTCAGCAAGTACGTACCAAACTCGGCAGAAATGCTGTGGGGTCCCATCCTGAAGTTCAGCTGGCCTGCTGACTGGGTTGGTACGCCCCATACATCAAAGGTGTACAGAATAAACTGACAATGCCAAAGGGTTTGCAAACGACCTTTCCAGGAATTCTAGCCGTCAGTGCAGGCTGAAGGCTTACTGTCAAGGACTATGAACAAGTTTGGTTGTTTTTTTTTACTACCGTGGATCACTAATGTGGCATGTCAAGAACTGCATGTGAGCTTTTGCTTTGGTGTAGTTTTATTCCCATTCTCTGAAATTACTTCTGCTTTGGACTAGTGTGCAGCACACAGGTCAATTTGTGAGCTAGCTAGGGTTAGATCTTCTAAGGCTCTGCCTACAGCAGGAAAAATAGATTTTTAACTTCCTAATTAAAAAAAAAAAGTGGAATCTCTTTCTGTGTTTCATAATTACAGATTTTGTGATATTTTTATGGGCATGCAGTTTGGGAGATTAAATTGGTGAACTTGTGCTGGGTGCTGCTCAAACGTAAGTACAGAGGCGAGTTCAGCCTCGGAGATCTACATAGGAAAGATAAAGCCATACTGCCAGCAGTATGGCAGCTGCAGGTGGTTGAAGATGGAGTGATGCTGTGATATGAGCTGACAGGACTAAGCAGATGTGCAGTGTAGCTTAACTGTTGGATGCAGGGGGAAAACAGTATATGCCACCAACATAAACATCTATTTTCCAGAAAATCTGATTGACGGCAAGAAAGGCTAGCAAACAGTAAAAAATACAGAAGCAAGGAATACAGAGAACCACTATGTGAGTGTGGGTTTTCTGGATTTTTTTGGGTTTGGGTTTTTTAGTTTTTTTTTTTGGTTCAGATTCAAAGACATGGGACAATGCTTCATCTTCCTACGTAAACAGCTGTGTGTGTATATGCCTCAAATTTAGCTTTATTTTAAGAATAACTTCTTGGACTACTTTTTTTCTCCTTCATCAGAACTCTATTCAGACATGCATCAATTTCAAGGAGACTTTCACTGAAAAAATTTACTGGGCGCAAAATGAAATCCCTAGTTTTAAAGAGAGACTGATTCTGGAAGAGGTAGTATTTTAAGGACCTGAGCATTCATCTGATATGTGCAACCCTCGAGTCCTCTGCCTGTTTCAGCAGGCTGCCACTTTACAAGCAAATGCCCTAAATTATTGATGGTTTCATGATGATGCTCTCAGCCTTTCAGGTTGGAGCTGCCACAATCTATGTTTGTAATATGCATTGCTCCAATGTTACAGTGACTGAATTTGTAGCCTGGGAACCAAGCCCCTTGTGTGGGATGCTGTGAGCAGAGGGACCCGAACTCTAATTTTCCACCTCTTGTCCTTATTCTTTTGACTGCAAACTCAGGGGCTTTTTAGGCCTTGTTAACATGTATATACACAGAAAGTGATGACTCTGGCAGATGAGACATATGAAACCTCCACAAAAATAACAAGTTCAACTGCAGTTAAAGTCAGCAAGAAGTCAAATGGGAACGTCTTACCTTCCCATCTTCTTCCCTTTCTTTTAATCTGGCTTTTCCTCCTTTCCCTGCTGCCCTCTTCCCTTTTCTCCCACACTGTGTTTCTTGTCTTCAATGGTAAGTGTTGCAAGCTCTGTTTTCACCTTGGTAAGGAACGGGGGGAAAAAATAATCTCAGTTTCTTTCTGCAGGATAAAAGAATAATGTCCAATCATTTTTGCTGATGTTCAAGTCAGGCAAAAACTGAAGAACCTGCATATTTAGAAAACAAAACAGATTGTAATTGGTACTCCCGCTAGATGCAATAATCTTTGAACACTGCCAAGTGGTGCTTAGGAAGGTGAAGATTTCTTTCCTAACACTTGTGGATGAACAATGCAAGGAAATACAATAATTCTTGGTGTGATTCTTATGAAAATATCTGGCAATTTTAGTAACAGCGGAGAGAAGACAGCATAAGGGAAGGAAAAGAGCAAAAGAAGAAATAGCCTGATAGAAAGGAAGATATGATTATGCCTTTTAGCAATTTCAATGCTGGCCTAATTAAGCTGGTGTAGGGCCTGGTTTGTGAGCGGTTACTACAGAAGAAGCAGTGTTTTCTCTGTACCAAGTCTGATTCCTTATCAATGACTTATTTATGCTTCCACTTGCTTTGCAGAGGTGGAAGCGGCTGCACAAAGCCTCCGCCAGCAGAGGCGGGCGAAAAGCATGAAACGAGTGCTGGGGAACAATGAACAGAATTGCAGAAAGAGCGAATTATTAAGTCAACAGACTTCTAACACCTGTTTTTTAAATTGGCTGGCAAGATTTGGAAAGTTCAGGGGGTGATTAATCTAGCAGACTCTGTCTGCAAAGCAGGAGCTTTGGCAGCCGCGCAGGCTTTGGGTTTCCCCCACTTCCCTTTCGTTCCCACCTGGGTGCCACAGAGAGCGCTGACCCTGCTGCTTGCCAGCCTTTGCTTTGATCAGCATCGTGGTGCTGGTTACCCTTCCCTTCCCTCCCAAAAGTTTTCCTTCTCCTTCCCCATGTGTTTTTCCTTTAACCCGGATCAGTTTGCTGGCTGGGTTCAGAGCAGGGCCCCAGAGCAGTCTGCCTTGGCAGGACTGTGGGGTGGAGGGGGTGGGCGATGCTGGGAGGAGGGCAGCAAGGAGCAGCGGCCGATCAAGGCACTGTGGCCTTGGAGCTTCTCCACTGGCTGCTTTGTATAAGGTGGCAGTTTCCCAGCTTTTCCTTTGGTGCTGGTGACAGCTGTGCCAGGAAAGCTGCCCCTTTTTTGTCCCCCTGGTGTACCCTCCACCTGCTTATTCCTGCCTATGCCCCCAGGCCATCCTGTGCCCGTGCTGTCTTTTGTGTGGCTACACAGAGAGGGAGACTGGGGGAGAGTTTCAAGTTGGAAATAACCACTCTAAGTAATGTAACGTGATGTGCGAGTACTGTGCCTCCAGGCCATGGCATGGTCTCTCCTTGTTTATCATCATTGCTGGTGTAATTGTAACCTGTGCCACAAGAGAAGGGGCCTCCTTATATCCAACCTCTGTCCTTTTCCAAGTGGCCGAACAATACATCCCTAGAGCTACCACCTGGCTCGAGCTTCAGGAGTCTTGTTACAAGGTTGTGGAGCACATTAACTGAACGTTTCCTCAGAGAAGGATATTAGGATTGTTTCCAGGAGCATCTTGGCTGTATCTGGGGTTTATCTTACCCTGAAACCTCAGCTACATCCAGTGACTGGCTATTCAGAGAGGAAACTCCTTGTCTCTCCCACTAGCATGTGGCTTAAAGTTCTCCTCTCCAAGGAGATGGCCCAGTGCAGAAGGGATGCCACATGGGGAGGAGGAAGACTGAGAGGGCTTCTCTGGGTCTGAGGATGGTGAGAGCAGTGAGAGGGTTGGCAGAGGGCAGCTGGATCGTGATTCCTGAGGAGTTTCCTTCTGGGGTACATCAATGCAAACAAATAACAAATAGGGCCATGAAGCATTGGGAGACAAAGTGACTGTCTCTTTGCTCTCTCCAAGCCACTGAAAACCTAAAGTCCATGGCTCCTTCTTGCCTCAGCACCTGCTTTAGGAAACCCCTCTCCTTTCTCCTGCCTCACAGTACTGCAACGCAGGGGTGGTGAGAGCGGCTGATGCTCTCTGCTTTCCTGAGGCATAAAATGCAGCAGCCTAGAACGCAAAGCAAATGGGGCCACTGCAGAAACACTGAAATTAGTTTGCAAATGTGTCAGTTCATGCATTTTTTAACAGGTGTCAGAAAGAGTGGCTGTTGTTTCAAAAGGCATTTAATTGGCATTCCAGTTTGTCTCTCTTTAATTGCACAAAAATGCAGTGAGAAGGAAAACAGTGAGTGGGAGATTAAATAGGACAGTCTGTCTGCAGTAAAATGGAGTTTCCTTAATTAAATCTGCTCAGAAGTTGCTAAAATTTTGTCATTTGCTTTATCTCACCATTTAGTTTCTGGAAAGAGGGGAGAAAGTGGGTATGTTCACATAAAAAATAATTTATTAGTATCACTTTCTGTAGATGCCTATCAGGCTGATGTTACGGTAGAGTTCCTGGTAGAGAAATGGTTGACTCACAAAGGCTTTAAGTTTGCTTAGAATGTCTGCACAGTAAATTTGGGAAGGAATTCTTTGAATGCTCAGCATCTGTGTGTGTCCTATCCGAATCCACGTGCTGACTTCTGAAATGCACTTGCTATTCAACAGCATGAAGCAAGACTGTAAAAACTAAAGAACATGAACCTAATCCCTGGCTATTGTAGTGATATATTCCCTACTGTTTGCAAGGGGAAACCATGGATCTGTGACTCACCAATTCACAAAGTACATGTGGACTTCTAGAGAGACACATGTATGATGGTACCCAAATAAATATAGCTAGCTGCACTGTAGGGCGAATGCTTACAGTCCGTGTGTGTCTTAATGCCTGATTTTTAATCAGTGAAGTCCTATTAGTTACCTCTGTTATGAGTTCCTGCCTGTGTTTCATCTGGAAAGCTCTACACAGCTTTTAATCAATTTTATGATTCAGATACTTTCATTCAAAATTTGCTTCCTGCAAAATATTTTGTTGCATTGACTAAAAATCATGCAAGCCACTTTCTCAGAAACTTCAGATATTTGCTGAGATACGAAATAGCTACAGTGACGTTTAAAGCAACTTTTTTTTTTTTCCTAAACTAAATACCCCCTGGGAAAAATTGTGAGATATTTGTCCCTCTGAAATTCACCCATTACTTTAGTGAGCGATCATCTCAATTTCTTTCTATTAGGAGTTTAACATTAGCTACAGCAAAGTAGCTGACACGTTCATTGTTTTATGGAAGTGTCCAATGCACAGGACCCTGTGCAAATATGCACTGAAAACTGTCCTTTTCTTAAGAAGATAAATAGCGAAGGTAAGCACAGAGAAACAGAAAGAAGTGCAGCTCCAAGCAGATAGCAATAAGCTAGTTTTAAAGCTTATCTTGCAGTCAAGTTGTTACAGTGCTTGGTTTATATTGCGTGTTATTTTCTTTCCTCAGCTTCTTGCAGAGGATGTTTGTTGTACAGAATATAAATATATAAATTGAAACCTGGCTGAGATTTTTCTTTGGGCACCCAGCTGGCTATGGGAAATTGCAGGCTTTTTGACAACCAGCATGTTCTCTGCTCAGGGCACTCTGTGACTCGTGGGAGCTGCTCTGGAACTGCATAGGGCTATGCTACAATTTGGGCCAAAGCCCTAATTATGCCCCAGATGGGCCTGGCCCTTTGGGTGCCTCATCTGATACGTGCAATATTCCAAATGCTGTCCCTTGCTGATAAAGAAAATGGCACTTCTCGTTATTTAGGGCTAAACCCCGAAATCCATCGACAAGTCTTTCACGCCCAGTTTGGCTTTGGCGAGATTCTTGCCTGGGTCAACTTGCTGGGCTTTGCCCTTGGTGGCGGTTTTTCAGGATTTTATCTAGACTGTGATGTTTACTCCTCCATAGAAGGAAACTAGTAAATGCAGGTGAAATTTCTGTAGCCCTCACCTGACAAGCGGCACATAATGAGTTGGGTTAATGATGCTGCTTCCTCCGGAGCAAACTGGAGACTTTCGCTGCTGCAGTTGGTAATTAGGGATTTCAGCTGTTCTGCGCGGAATGAAGTTGAGCTGACAAAAAGGTAATTACACCGCAGTGCATTAAAAAGCAGGTACGGCACATATAATTACTGGAGACTTTGTGTGTGTGTGTTTTTCCTAACTTTGTAGTCATCGCCTAACAACAGAACCGGGGACGGCTGGTACAGGGTGCTTGCCAAGAAAAGCAAATTAGGAGGGTTATTACAAACCAATGTTTTCCTGTGTTCAAAGCCAAACTTAACAAATGCTCAGTCACTCCTGGGGCGGGGGGGGGAAGTAAAAAATGGAAAGAGAACCAGAGAGTTGAATTTCTGAAAGAAATTGAAGTAGTTTGTTTACGTCTGTGCGGTTACGTTCTGTCCCTGCTTTACCACCACTAATAATACGAGGAGTCTCAGAAGGGCTTCAGTAGTTATTTCTGTGTGGGGCTGCCTGCCATGCAGCAGCCATCTCTGTGGAGCCAGGCTGGAGCACCGTTAGTGCTTCGAACTGCAACAGCAAAACTGTGCTGAGGTGGGTTTCCCCTGCCCAGTGGCTGTGCCGCCTCCTCATGCTGCCCCTCTGCCACTGGCCTCCTCCAGCCGGGAGACTGGGAAAGTCCAGCATTTTAGTGATGGATGTAGTTAGTTACCAGAAGCACTCTGGTCTCTCTTGGGGCCTTTCGCTTTTGGCATTTAATCTGTTTAAGTTTGCACTGGGTCTTCCTTTATCATTTGGTATATGATGTCTTCATCCCTGTCGCATCCCCAGCTTCTGTGTGACAGCAGCCCCCTCCCCAGCACTTCTCCCTTTGCCTGTACGTGGACAGCCATGCTCGTACTGCCAGGAGTGTTGATTCTCTTTCTCTCCTCTCCTCCTTTCCATCCCCATCTCTTGAAAGGGTCAGGAACATGACAGCAGCTCTTCTCACCTCCAAGATCACTTATATGTAGGGCATCCTCACCATGTGGAGCTGCTGGCGCAGCCGAGAGGAAAGGCCATCTGTGTCAGCAGAGACAGTCATTTTCTAGGAAGATTAATTTGGAAGTTCCCATTGACAGGACGCCTTTGCTGTGGTCCTGCGTGGCTGCCGGCAGCGAGGTGGTTCACTGGCACTCTGACAGCTCACCTCCTGGTGCAGCGAGTCCTGAGCCAGGGCACTGGGTTGCCATGCCACGCTGTCACCCTGCTTCACTCCAGCTTGCCAGCTTATGCATAGCCTATCCCTCTGGTGTTTAAATTGTGGGAACGGTCATGCCAGAGATTGGTTTGATGGAGAAATTCATGGCATTTGTGAGCATATGCAATGTATATTCATTTTCTCACGGAGCAGAGCACTGTGGCCTCTCAGACCATGTGGAAAGGTGAGGAGTTCTGGACTGGGTTTCCTCACCAACTGTGATAGCTGACCTGAAGCTACCTCCTTGATGTTTTCCATTAGAAATGTATAAATTCAGCAAGGTAAACGCTGTTAAGGGAGCCCAGCTGCTGGCAAAGGGGTGCTCAGTGGGACGCCAGGCACTGCTGTCTCCCCACCCCAGAGAGCATCTGCTGCGTCTCTGAGCAGGAGGGGGAGGATGGAGAAACATCTTTCAGTGTGCATACAGAGATGATCAGGAGTGACAGCATCTAGATTAGAAGGGAAAGTGATGATAATGCTCTGGTATCATGATGGGTGCTTCATCCATACCTGGGCAGATCAAATTAGCCTTGCAAGACACCACACAGCAAAACACTTATAGATACAATACATAGAAAATGAATTTGTAAGTTGCTTTCTGCAGATACGTTGAGGGCATTAGACCTTGGAGATCACGATTTTTATTGTTCATTCTCTTTTATCGTACAGGTGTGTAAAGGTGAAAGAGGAGGTTAGTCTTCAAAGACACCACACATGACTAGGGAGAAATTCCTAGAGGAATTATACTTCTCAAGCATGTGCTTAGGCTGAAGTTATTGCCTCAAATATGAGCACAGAATGAAGACGCCAACATTCTACTTTTGTATCTGAAAAGCTGCTAAAGGTTTTTTCCCCCATGTATGCAGGGAGAACAGCAAATACTAGTGTGATGCCTTAGGAGGGAATTTCTTTCCTTATACGGTACCCGCTTAAATGCGGAGAAAATAATGGACTAGTGAAATGCTTACTTGGTGGTATCCATCAAACTTCTCCAAAAACCTAAAAGCCAATACTGGGATTTTATAGCCTCAAAGAAAATAATGCAGAGTGGCATGCTGCAACATAAAAATATGCAAAATGTTTTCATGATATTGATACAAGTGCAAAATAAAAATCTTTTCTGTGTAGCCAAATACATCACAGAAGTAAATATAATAATTTGTTGTTGATACACGAACCTCTCTCAGGGAGACTAATTTCCACCTAAGGAAAAGTGCTGCTCTGTCATTAGCAAAACAAGAGTAACAGTGAATGCAAATGAGATCATCTTTTTACTGACGGTCCAAATTGTGAGTCTGCTGCTGTAGTCGTGGCGGCGAGCATCCTGCCTGAGCAAGGAGCCCCGGACTCTATTCTCAGAAGGTGGCACCAAGAATAAGGGAAGTCTGCTCGTGCTTCACATCCTAAATTACTAATCTTGCTCCTTCTGCCATTTTAAAGTTTTAACGTTATTTCTGAGGTCTTAGGGCAGGCAGGTGTGCTCTGCCACCTGAAAAACCTTGGTTCCTTTCATGTTCTTCCCTCCACCCCCTCCTCACAAAAAAAACCCTCAAGACCCTGGAGATTTTTACAACCGGCACTAATAAGCCTACTTCCAGTTGTATTTTTTTAGTTACAAAGCAGTTACATGATAATTCCGTGGCCCTTTTGACATAGGAAGTCCTTTTTATACTAGTAGGCATTGTCTCTAATGTTGAATCCAATTTGCATGTGCTCAGATACAACATTGTCCAAAAGCAAGACTACTGGAAATTGGATCCTTAATAGAACAAAATGCTTGCAGCAGAATAACTAGGATTTTATCTGCAGTTAACATTGTAGATTTTACATCTTAATAATGGCAGAATCATTACTGATAAAACAAGAATGCAGTTCTGCATTACATGATGTAACACTCATGAAGATGCTGTTTACTGTATTGGGCATAGTTACCTGAAAACTATCCAAAATGTTAAGTGCAGTATAACACGATGCTTCCTATGGCATCCTGGCAGTCCTGTTGTCATCCAGTGAGTGTAGCAGCATTGCAGGGATAGGGAACCCTTTGATTAGACAGGAGGGAACAAGATGGTGCTGATGAAATAGGTCAGATCAATAGGTCCTGGGTTAAATATTGCCATGACATTTGTCATTTCAGGGTCTCTGCAGACTTGGCTAGCTTGCACTGCCTTGATTTTTTTTTTTTTTCTCTAGACATAATCTCAACTGTTTCCTGATCATGAGTGTTTAGAAAAATCTTTTTTTTTTTTTTCTCTCTTTTTAGCAAAAGCTTAACTTTTAGTGCAATTGTACAACTGTAGCCAGTGTCGTGATGTGTTCAGGGCCATAACAGCTTGCCGTAGTCCATCAGCAGATTTAGTTCAGATGATTTGGGGGGGGAAATGGCACAGAATTTTAAACAGTTGTTATAATGAACAGTTACCGGGTCTCCTTGTTTTTTCCTTTGCCTTCTCATCACTCTCGTGATGTAACGAGAGCCTTGGCTACTACCTCTCTGAGCCATAGAGCTTTAAATCCTGTTTGCAGTCTGGGACATGAAGTTCACCAGGGTCTGATGTCACATTAGATGCATGGAGCCTGGGGAAAAACTAAGAATGTGACATTTGCTTGATTGCATGGGTTTCAGTGTGCTAGCTCCTTCCTCATGTTGAGAGCACTGCAGTAGCAGTGCTGGGTGCAACTTCACAGACCTGGACCTTGGGGACAGGGTTGCGAGACACATCAGGATCGTGTTGCTCACTGGCCACGGTTTATGATGACCCCATTGCTGCTCATGCCTGCGTGCAAACCTTTCACTTTCCCTTAAATGGTTGCTGATTTTCCCCAATGAAGTTAATTCCAGGGGCTTTCCCATAGCTTATTTTATGTGGACTGTCTGAGGGAGAACAGAAGGAGATCAAATTAGGTTTTCTTGCTCCTTATTGTAGATATACTTCTAGCCAAGCAGCCTTGAATCTTTCCTGTGAGCTAGATGCATTTACATTTAACAGTTGTACGAAACAATGAGGATTCCTCACCAAAGGCAGTATAGAAAGAGGCAATTTCCACTCCTTAGTAAGAGCTGGTATGTAGTTTAAACAAACTGGTCCTTGCTAATCTGAATTTCTCCAGAGATGGGTTTTCACTCTTCAGCCAATGTGGGGGGAAAAAAGAGATTACACAAACCAAACTTTCTCTTCTCAGTATCTCTAGTTCTTCCTAGATCTCTTTCTGCTGTCTCTGAATAGTTTAGGTTCTTTCTATCAGACATTTCTGTTAACGATTATTGCATTCCTTTGTTACAAACAAATGCAATTTCACCAATAAGTTTAGCTCTGGGCTAACAAAAACCAGCTTCTGCTGGATCCTGTAATGACATCCAACAGCCTGGTCTTACGACTGCAGGCTGTTTCTAAGCTGTGATTTTTATATCTCTTTAAAAAAAGCTGCCACGGATTTGGAAAAGGCTTAGGAAGTATGAGAGTGATGTGAGGCTTGGGGAACATGCCTTATAGTGGGAGATTAAAGAAGCTTGGTCTAGTTAGCTTATCCATGGGAAGGGAAGAAGTAAATTTGATTATGGTCTAGAAGAACCAACATGGGAAAGAGACTTCTGATACTACATAGCATTTTGATCTCCATATTTTTTTTTATTCTGTTAGATCAGAGGATTTGACGATGAGTTTAATATGAAAGAAAGAATTTACATTATGGGTAATTAATCTCTGTAGCAACTTAGGGAAGTAGTGGATTCTTCCTCACTTGTAAGTCTTTAGCTCAGTAATACCTACCTCTTTTTTACATGTTTTTCTTCAATATATTATAAGGCAAAGAAAAATTGATTACAGGTGATGCTAAGATTGGGAATCTGTATAAAAGTGTGTTATGGCTCAAGCGGGTGTTTTAGGCTTATGAGGAGTTGTAGGTGAAAGGTCAGAGTAGACAATCAGAATGATGCCTCCTTGCCTTACAAAAACAAATCTGAGAATATGATCAGCTGCTTAAAATAGGCTGTTATGAATCAAGGCGTGCTACTAAGCAAAGAACTATGTAGTCAACATGTACAGTAGGAGAGAAATGACCAAATCAAAGATTTTCCTCAGGAAATGTATTGCCATCTCATATCCTTCCGTCTTAGCAAACCTTGTCAACTTGAATGACTGGTGGTATTGAACTGATAATGGCCAGTTACGTTTTATTGGCTCTGTTAACATATGGCAGTTATGCAGAAGTAAAGCTCACGGGCTGGTGCTGGTTATCTTGTCGGTGAAAGGCCGGTTAGCCCGATGATTGTGCAGAGATTGATTAAGCAATGAGTCTTGACAAGGCTTGCAACGTTGCTGCAAAATAATCAGACCTCTGGGAACTTTTAAGATTACCAGCATGAGCCTTGGATTCCCGTGGGTGTATTTATCACATGGGATCCTCACCATAGAGTGGCTATTAATACGCAATTGTTTGCATTAGAAGTATTTTGCTGCTACTGATCAGGTCCCTCGGAAGATTCATCCAGTCTGTTTGACTTGCAATCAAAAAAGCCGGTAAAGCCACACTGCTGACTTTAAACCTCTGATTCTTATGCTTAATATTGCTGCTTGTCTGCACCCAGGTACAAATAGAAGTCCCCATGCTACCTATCTCTTCAAATTTACACTGGCAAGTAGAAAAATTTGGCTCCAGCAGTAGGGCTGTTGGGGATCAGTAGCCTGGCAGTGATGACCCATCTCTCCTTATAAAGCAGTCAGCAGGTGAGAAGCTCTCCTATAAATGACCTGAATAAAGTGATATACCCTGTCAGTGACAGCTTGGTTTACATGCTCTGCCAGAGACAAGAGTTTTCCATGACTTAATGGTGCAAATATTTTTTTTTTTTTTTTTTTACAAACTC
>VZSZ01003428.1:51249-152881 GCA_013398815.1 Ibidorhyncha struthersii
CTGTCCCCCGTTGAGGAGTGTTTCCCCCCTTTGTTTTTTTTTTTTTTTTTTTTTTTACCCTTCACTCTCTGCCTGTGCCTGTTTGCCTGGTCTGCCCTATGCTCTTGTCTGAGTGAAGACCAAATTCAACTTTGTTCCTGGAAAGTTCATGTGCTGCTAGAATCCAGTTTCTCTGCTCGTTTTCACACCTTTCTAGAACAGAAGAAAATAGCAGAAGTGAAACCGTCAGCCTCCATGAAGGCTGCTAACGCGTTGCACGAAGAAAGCTCTTGGCAGAGCTTGATTAGCTTAAGCACAGGTTCATGTTAATCAGAGGTGTGTGGCTCTTGGACGAAGCTAGGCTGCATGCAGGCAGCGGAAAGGCTGGGCAAACTAGTTTCCCATCCGTTTGCAAAAAACCTCTGCGGACTTACCCCTAGTGACTCAAGTTATTTCAATTAAAAAAAATAATTGGGATTAGCAATTAGCTCTTTATTTCAGTGGGCTTGGGCTGTGGTTGAAGGCATGCCCGTATACAGTACCTGGGAGATACCTGAAATAGATATGCATGAACTGCTTCTCAGCAGCGCTAATGAGGCTCTGCAAAGTGCTGCTCTGATGTGGTTGTGCCGCTTTGTTCCCCAAGTGCCCTGCTTCCTCCTGTCTTGTGTGGATGCTTCCAGGGAGTACAGTGTGGGAACTGAAAGCCCTGTATAAGTAGTCCTTGTTCATGCAAGTAGTGCCATTGCCATCACTGAAATGATTTCTGTGATGAAGTTTGATCAGTCTCTTCTGTACTTGATGATCTTAAGGGTCTTTTCCAACCTAAGTGATGTTATGATTCTATGATTTTTGTTTAGGTCGTCTTGGGAGAGTTTTCAGACTATGCATTGGGAGGAAGGAACAGGGTGACAGACAGAGGTTTGAATTTCCTAAAAGCTGGAATGATAGTTGTCTCAGCTTAATAGCTGGCTGCTTCTGCACACTCAGTCTGCCTGGAATCTCCCTGGGTGGATGAGACAATACCTGTAGACTCAAATTAAAGTTTTGGCTTGTTTAAGCACAGGGTTGTGTTTGGGTTTTTTTTCCACACAAAAAGGAAATTCTTAGGGTCAAATTTGAGAACCTTGTTCATGTCCTGTGCTCTTTTTTTTTTTTTTTTTTTTTAAAGGTCTGTAGGAAAGAAACTAAAAGGGGAACTAAGAAAATTGATTGTAGAATATGGACATTATTGGAGCCAGGTTAGTAGCTTAATCTTATCCAAAGAAAAGAATTTAGCAGTATTTCAGTCACTGTTGCTTTGACTGGATTTAAGATAGTTTTACTGAGAGAGAGGGAATATTAAAGTTGGATCATGTATTCTGAAAGCGTAATAAAGTGTTAGTTCAGTAGCTTCAATTTTTATAGCAGCCCTTATATGAGAGTGGCCTTTCCAAAGCCAGCTAAAGTGTTATCTATTGAATAATGATGCAGTGAGCAACTATTGCCTTCTTGCTCTAGCATCCGTCAGATTAAATAACTTCTGCATCAGTCATTCTGTGTAGCGCAAAATGTCATTTTAATAGAGCAGTGACATGAGATCAATAGTGCCTGCTTTGAAAATTAACTATATTTGTCTTGTACTGCTTGCTGGATCTTGAGGAGATGACAAAGAAAGCAGAGAGTATTCAGAGGAATATAAAAAGTGAATATTTTGATGTCTTTCGGTAGTAGTAGAATTGAAGCATCCAGCATTAAGGAGTTTGCTGTCCTGAGACAATATTCTAATCTTCTGAGACAGACTTCAGTCTATCTAGATGAATCATTTAGATGTTTGCTAGATGCACATACACGTGCATGCTCGCATACAGATTTCCATGAAGACATAAAGTGATGTACAACTATCCTGGGTAAGTGTCCAGCAAAGCGTATGGATCTATCAGCCTTGCTCACGGTAGAACTCAATTGTACTCCATATTCTTAAGGACACTGTGGAGTAGTCTTATAAGGAGGAGACATACAGTGAAGTAGTATCTTATATGAACGGTAAGTTGAGAGACCTTGACCAAATGTGCTTGGGCTTTTAGAGAATAAGTTCATAAGTCCGTTATGAATGCAAATTTAGATAGTGATACGAATTTCAAAATATGTGCCCTGTTGTTTTCATGGTCACTTCAACCCACACCAGCAACATTTTGCCCTTTGAACTAGTCTTATACTGGATTGTAAGGGCTGTGATAGGACCAGTTATTCAAACTATATAGAAAACTGAGAAACAATTGTAGCTGGTCAACCTAACAGGCATTATTGCAGCACAGTATCGCATGCTGAATCTAAATTCAGTTAGAGGGCGCTCTGTGCATCTTGGTGAAATAGGTCCAATAAGTTTATAAATCAACTGCTCGTTGCAGAAATGGTAAAAAGGTCTTTTGGCATTCACCACATCACCACCATCACTGCCGAACAAGTGACTTCTTATGGTCTCCTGTCTTTTCATAATTGTATTTCACATAGCTGAAGCCAAAACTACCAATAAGGTTAATTTCTGGGTTGGATGACTTAAAGAGGAAAATGTGGGGAAGGATAACTTGGAAACAATGCAGTGGATACAGAAATATGGTACTTACTTAAAAGAACATACACTTTCCCTAGATTTCTCTAAATTTATAGCTCTGCAGGGTAAAGCGAACTGAAAGTAGACATGTTTGCCTGCTGTAGGTGAACCTGCTCTGGCAGGAGGGTTGGACTAGATGATCTCTAGGGGTTCCTTCCAACCCTGACCATTCTGTGATTCTGTGACATGAAGCTTGATGAACGGGAGGTTCAAGAAGCAGAGGAATAGCACAGGCATGGAGAAATGAACCTGCGGGAGAAAGGGGTGAATTACTATTACTAAAGCATCATAGACCCTATTTTGCGTTATCTTTTTACTGATTTTCAAAATGTATAATGTGGATTTTGTTATTGATCTGATGACATCCTTAAATGTTTAAATATAGTCTTAAATATACCCTTATATTCTTACATTTCAGTAGTCTTTTATCTGTTTCTTACTGGCAATGAGCATTGCTCAAGTTCAGATAAGGCAGTATGTGTATTTTGACCCATAATAGTATCTCTGAATGCTGTTTCATATCTCTTTCTCATCAGAGCTCCTAACCTTCGTCACAAACAGGACAAATCTGTCCATTTATTTGGAAATCATAAAAAAAAAAGTTATTGGTGTCTTGTGTCTTAATATACAGCTGTGAAATCTACTCTGATGTTAACCAATCTATATTTGTTCTTGAAAATTAGTAGATACTCCTGACTGTAACAACAGCCAGAAGTTCAGCTGCAGAATTTCAGGAAGGCCCATGAGGAACAGGTATATGCAATTCAAGCATCTGATAAGTGGTACTAATTAGAGAAAAGTTAAGGGATACCTCGTGCTCAACTTCAGTCAGTCTAAAACACCTTACCAATCTGCAGCAATACTTCGTGTGTGTACACAGTATGTACATATACTATGTACAGGTATATGTGTATATATGCATACAGTGACAGTTTGTGTAAGGGGTGGAAAACACGGATCTTCCTCTGAAATCAGTGGAGAGTCAGGGACACTAAAGTGCTATTTCTGAGTGAAAGCACTCTTGGATATTGCTTGCTTTCTCTAAAAATATGTAGCCGCCTGGCATTGCATTCACACCAGAAATGAACTGCAGTGGAGCACAGTACTGGAGCTTTTTTGAACTTGGGATTTGTTGCGAGAATCTTAATGGGAGGTTTGTTTTGGTTGTTGGGATCATCTCTCTGTGGATTTTATCATCTCTCTGGAGGACTGGAAGTAGAATTAATGGCTGAAAAGTACCTACCTGAGCGAGCAGAATGAGTGGTGTGCACTCAGCTTTCAGACTCTGCCTTTCTCTCCTCTCAGAAACTCAGTTCTAAGTCTAGAAAAGGATGCCTGAAAAGCTTCTTATGTCATTTCTGTGCCCATCATTGCTCTCAACATGTCAGCAGGATGAAAGCCTCTATGAAAATGTAACATCATTATTATCATTCTTGTTTTTCTCAGTATGGAGTGAAAAAAGGGTCATGCAGAATGATGCTAACAAAGATGACTGGAGAAAGGCGAATAAATATAGATGTATGACTTCTAATGAACATTTTGACAGATTAGATTGGAAACAAGATATCAAATATTTCCTTGCTCTGACTGAAATCACTGCTGCTTGCAGCGCCACAATTAGTAACAGAGAAATGGCAGCTCTGGGTCAGATGGGTGGACCACGCAACATTGTTTTCCCTCATCTTGTTTGGCAACTTGGTAATAAAACATGTTTAAAACAAAAATTAAGACTGGGGCAGATGCAGATTTCCCCTCACGCTGCTCCATTTTCATTGCTTTTATATGACTGTGGCTTCAGAGAGATCCCTGGAGTCACATCTGCTTGGTGTCGGTGAGGGGAGATGGCAGAAGGGGCTGTCGGTACAGGCTCTACCCTGACCTCGGCCCCTGCCTTGATCCGTGACCTTGGACTAGCTAACCCATCTCCCTGTGCTGGTTTTCCTGGTTGTGGAAAAAATGAGAGCAGAATAATTCCGAATTACCTTACAAGGCTGTTGGGGGGTCTTAATGAATATTTGCAGAGCACTTTGAGACCCTTGAATGAAAGAAGCTATAAAAATGCAAGATGTGATTATTTATTTATTAAAGTCCCTCTGGGTTTTGGCCAACAGCATGAATTGTTGACATTTAATTATTGAAACAGTGTGCCTATCAGACCCCTTATGGTAGGAAGAGATAAATAATGCAGAAGACTTCAGAAAACCTGGTCAATACCCTCTCGAGATCTGAAGCAAATATACCAGACACGTAGCTCAAGTCTAAAAAGAACTGAATAATTAAACCAAGGAATGAGATCGGTTGTTCTGAATGCTCTTTATACTCCATGCACAATGTTCTACAAGTTATTTATTATTAGTCCATTACTTACAAGCAGCCTTTTCTAAATAAATACCATACAGCTCGCCTATAATAGTGTCTTTATTGTGTGAATGTACTAAGGACTGGTGAAAATGTATGAGCATTTTAAGTTATTTGAGCAATTACAATGTTTCTTCCTGATGTGTTGAAGCTTTAAGGGTTTTAAAAAAACCTTATCATAGAACCAATTAATACTTTTAAATATGCAATCAGTCATCTTGATATGAAAAGGAAGAAGGATTTAGGTGCTGAGAATGCTTTTGAAGAAGCTGCTTAAAAAGAAGGAGAAGGCTATGCAGTCACATTAATTATACACTGTACTTTAGATGATGTTTTTCATCCAAGCATTGCAAAGTTTTTACAACTGTTGAGGCTTAATGTCACTGCAAGGCAAAGCACATAATTTACAGTACTGATGGATAAACTGAGACACCAGTGTGTTATAAGACAGCCTGTGACAGGATCTTGGGTGCACAGCAAGGAGACAACGAGGAAATTCTCTTCTTCCTCTGCAGGGCATACTTCCTCCTCTCCAAAGGCTAACTGTAGAAAAGCTGTGGTATTAACATTTATGGAGGGCTACTAGAAGGGAGACGCACTTCAGGAAACCAGCAAATAAGACACCTTTTGCCCCATGTTCTCAACTGCTTGCTCATTTTAATGCCTGGATTTTGGTGACACAAAGATTTATAAATATCTGCCAATTGGCAGACTCCAGCAAGTCCCTGTTTATCTGAAGCCATGCTGCAGGCTGAGTAAATTTGAGATTAGAACTCCTCCATCTCCGTGACAACGCAGTGATGCGTGGACGCGATGCGAAGTGAAACCTCTGCGGACATGACGCTAAATGAAAATTCTGACTGAGCAATGGGATTTTAGGGGTGATTTGAATGGAGATTTCTTTTTTTTTTTTTTTTGCCAACTCTCTTGCAGGACATTAATTCAGGAATTTATCCATTGCAATACATCATAGTGATTTTGACTAACTTAGAGCTGTTCATTAAATTATTATGTTCTGCCTGTCATTTCAAGTAGGAACAGTATTTCTCTTCATTTCCAGTTCCATGGCAATTATATCACAGCTGACCGTATTGAAGGAACGATGCTCCGTGCAGAATCATGCAAAGTGTAATTTGCTGTCCATTGATTAACTGGCATCGTCTCCATAGCAGCTCACCTCTTTCTGGCTGTCTCTTGTTAAAGTACTGACCGCGTCTGACCCTGCCTCAGTTATGAGATATGACAGGCTCACAGCCTTAGGTAGTGTGACTCAGAAATAGTTGGGGAAAGGGAGAACAGCCAATTTCTGTGATGGCTGTAGAAGAGGATTAGTAAATTCCACAGATGTGAATGATTCCTTCAAGCAATGCGGCTGTTGAGCTGGAGAATACTGAAGGAAACTAACTATTCAGGCTGAAACTCCTCTGGCTGGGGCAAACTGCTGCTGGATGCTGCTCCTCATCTGAGTGGGGGTTGAGAGGGTGAAAAACCATGTTCTCCTCTGCTTTTCTTGCTTTCCTAGCTGATGTAGCCATTGTACATTTATATTTGATGATATTTCCCATATATTTATAATGCAAGACTGAATGTTAATATTTCATCTGACACTCGCAAAAAAAAATACATTAGAAAATTGTGGATGACTGTCCTCAAACCGTTACTCTGAATTTACTCCAGCATAAGTTAAACGGATTTGCTTCTCTTTGTATTCTGTTATACAAAAAAGCTACAAATGAATGAACAGATTTTTTGAGTGCTTACTGATGTGTTTGGCTCGACTTATGCAACTAAGCTTTCAAAACATTTGCTGTGATATTCAAATGATAGGCATGTCACGTGCTGCAAGTATGTGGCATTTTGGAAGAGTCCAGCTATAGCACTGTTAGGTGCAGCTTCCATTTGACTGTGTCACCGATAAACGCAGTGATTAGCGTGAGGTCCAGGAATTAAATTGTCTATGCCGTAAACCAGGATAGTAGAATATTGAAAACAGAAGTCACACCCCAAAATACATCCCGTGCTTAAAAATCCAGTGCCTTCTGAGACACCTGACAGAATGCAAAAACGTTCCCATGATCAACACCTTTCTCTAACAATTCTGGTTAATTGCCTTAAAGCTTAAAGACAATCCAAAAGGAGAGGGGGGGAAAAAAAAAAGTTGTTTGGGAGGCTTAAAAAATGGACAGTAACATCTGGAGTCAAATCTGTGACTCAAACATTGGCATAGCTTAGTGGTGCTAAATAAATCAGATTCTCTTCCTTTGCTTTGGTTTATTCATTGAGAGGGAAGAATAAGCATCTCTGTACTTGTCCAGTTAGATGGTATGCCGTCTGGAACAGGGAGCCTGTGACTGTACCGTGCTCGATACAGTGGTTCCCATAGCTTGAATAATACCGTGAATTTAACACAAACTTTAGGAGTACTGAGGTATGGGGCACTGGGATATTACAACTACTGCAGGTTTTGAGAACCAAGGTCTCCTATTAATTTCTTCCTGTCATTAACTTGCCTTGTCTTACCAATATTTTCTGTAGGATGTGAAGTCATATCTGATACTGTTTGCTGTGTAGACTGAAGCACAGATAAGTGTCAACTTGCATTAAGCTGTAGTTAGACCTCTCCTCTCCCCCCAGCCCTCCTCCTCCTCAGTGCTTTAATGCAGTAAGTAGGTCATTGCAGAACTGGAAGCTGTATTTTTTCTTTCTCCCCCATGTGGCTGCTGGAATACATTTAATTGCAAAGCAAAGCATCAAAGCTGGAGTAGCCAAGCTCACCTCTGAAAGATAATTAGCGAATCTCTGGTTTTGTGCAGTGTGCTGGAGGGTGAGCTACAATTAGAGATGGATAAATACTCTGGTGTTTGGAGTCCTCACATTTTTTAAAACAATTCCTTTTTAAGACTTCAATAGATGTGTGTTTTATTGGGCCAAAGCAATGCTCGGATTCCCAGTTCAAATGCACTGATGGGTATATAGTCAGGTAATGGGGATGTGGATGGCTTCAGTGCTGGATTTTGGAGGCTTGGTTAAAACATAAAACAGAAGGAACAAACTGACATAAAGGACATAAATGAAGTTTTACTCAAAACTGTGTCAGGTGAAGTGCAGAGGGTCAGGAGACACATGGTGAAGCTGTAATCCAGTCAGTGAGGGGGGGGTTGCTGTTGGGTGTTTTGGCACCAACCCCATTACCATGTATATATGAGAGCAGCTATTTGAAAACACCTGACTTCTACATGTGGTTAACACAAAGACTTTTTAAGCTTTTAGAAGATTGAGCTGGAGAATTGATTGGACTAGGGTTTGCTTATGTAAGTTTAGAGAAGCTGCTAGGCTTCTGCTGGGAACTCCCTGTATGAACCTGTGCAGTAATGTAGCCCCCAAAATAAGGATTATGGTATTATTTTAAAGGCTTTAGTAAATCATTGCACTACAGTGATTATGAGATGAGTTGAGCAGCAGTGTCACAAATATCTTTATTAACAAACCAAATATAGACTCTCATATTACTATTTTAAGCATTGTACCAACATACATTTTGGTTGGGTTTTGTTTTGTTTTACGTGGGATAAACTTTCTCATTTTGGTCATATAGATTGTTCTAATAACTGGACAGTTAAATGATGGAAGTTTTATCCAGAATTCTCTCAAGGCCATAAATACACATGTTGTCATTCATCACTGGAGAGGGCTAAATCTGCAGGGACTACCTGTCACACTTTAATAACATTAATTGCGTTTCATTGGCAGCTACAGCCAGAAGATTTTAATCCAGATGGCTTCCTTTGAGGTTCGGGGAGGGGGGGAGCATACATAGTCCTAAAATTAAAAAGCCTAACTTTTATCTATACAGAGGATGTTGAGACCTCATGTGACCATTAAATGAGAGATTACTGTGGGCTTTTTTGGTGATAGCTGGGAAGTGCTGAATGGGCCACGACTTGTCTCAGGGTGGGATGTTCAGAGGAGCTAAGAGCCCTGAGCGCAGCAGACCCAGGGGAGCTGCAGCCATGTGGGACCCCCGCAGCCCAGGGCCTCACTGGTGTTCTGCGTCTCGCTCCGTGGACTAGAGTAGAGAGCTTGGCAATGCATGTCAGACGCAAAAGGGCAGATCAAGTTCAGAGCTGAGGTGAGGCTCCCCTGAAGTTGTGCCAAGCTGGAAGCGGCCTGACCTGTTGAAACTCTTTGCAGCAATTACATTAGGGGTCTTTTTATGGGTCTTTATCCAGCCTTGGAACAGATGTGCGTGGTGGCACTGTGCTGCTGGCTCTTGAGTTGCTACACTTATTTTCTGAAATAGGGTAGTGGAGTTAATTTTTTTTTTTTTTTTTTTTTTTTTTTTTTTTTTTGTCCTGGGCCACCTTGTGAAAAGCAAGTTTCAGTTGAATCCAGAATGAGAAACACAGGGAAGATAATAGCTCACAGTAAAAGACGCCCCTGCTCTACTGGAAACAGCTTAGAAATGTGTAAACCCTTCCCTTTTTTTGCCATCAAATCGTTCTGATCACTTTGCTTTATTTGGATATAAGGCCTTCAGTTCTTGAGTTTTCAGAATAATTTTTTTCTGTAGGTTTCTTATCTGTGCTAAATCCTTGTGGATATTTTTTCATTCTTTCCCCCCCCCCCCTTCTATGAGAGCCTGTCCCTGGATCTGCTATTAGCTCTGCTGGTTNCTATTAGCTCTGCTGTTTTCGTGTCCCTTTTTGTGCCTTAATTTGTGGAACAGGATAACGCTACTTTCTTCATTTGTAAAACCATTGAAGATTTACAGTTGAAAAGAAATCTCGGTCTCATTATTTTTTCTTGCTGTTGGGGAACTCCTTTTCTGTGTCTGAAATAACAACATTCATTCTTCATTAATTTAAATTACAAATTGAACATTGGTAGCTTCTCTGCAGAGACGGTGACAGCACCACAGCTCTAAAGTGCAGCATGCAGAGTCAGACCCTCGGCTGATATAGCTCAGCATATTCCACTGGAGGTAATGAAGCTGTGATTTACAGCAGATAAGCATCTACAATATCTCTAAAAGC
Organism: Ibidorhyncha struthersii; assembly: GCA_013398815.1. Taxonomy (NCBI): domain Eukaryota; kingdom Metazoa; phylum Chordata; class Aves; order Charadriiformes; family Charadriidae; genus Ibidorhyncha; species Ibidorhyncha struthersii. Next base: position 61,213 of record VZSZ01003428.1, read on the forward strand.
CCTTTCCACAATCTGTCACCTGCTCTTGTGGGCTCAGCAGCAGGATGAGATAATAGGAAAGATAAGGAATTATGGAAAGGCTCATTTTCTTCTAACCCAGTAAAGAAGCTTGGTCAGGCAAGCAAGGCTTGAGTTAGTCCATCTGTTCTCCACGGAGCACTCACTCCAGACCCTGTCCAGTCCCTGTCATCTTGGGCCTCTTATGGTTTGACAAAACTACAGGGCCAAATTTTCAAGCAAGCATTTCAGGTACTAGTTAGTGGGAAAAGGACACGTGATAAAGTGCATTAAAATGAGTTCCCCCAGTCTGTGCAGCACAGCTGTCCTTAACAGGGGAGTTAGGATAGCTCCAACCTACATTTTCTACCCATACGTCTCTGTTCAAAGACAACCTTGCTCTGGCTCCATTGGGACATGCCGGCAGCCACAGGAAGGGCAGAGGAAGCTGCCCTTGTTGGCTCTGCACTAGCTAGGAAAATCCTGCAACTTTCCTTGCTCTTTGCCCAGTTGGAGTGATGCAAAAAGAGCAGATGGCATTAAATAATTTGGCTGATGCTATTTTCATTATTCATTCCACTGTAGAGCTTTTGCATAAAATCTGTGGTTTGGCACTTGGTATAGCTCTTCAAAGGAATAATATGCACATAGTTGCAAAAACAAAATATTGAAGAAGTGAGTTTTTTGTATTCTTGGTGTCTCTTGGAGTTGAAATGTGCCACCTACTTTTCACTGTAATTTTCAAACAATTTTTGTATTTACTTTTAAACTTACTATGAATATTTTTATCAGAAGGTAAGTTCAACAATCAATAGCTTTCAGTTTTCATCGATTACTGTTAGTTAAATAGTGTTAGAAGCTTACAACTCTTGCATTTTTAAAGGGGGTCCTTTTGAAAATCATAACTTATGTGTTTTACCTTTAAAAGCGATTTTTCTTTTTCCCCCAAGGTGTGAAAAACTGTTTTTCATCTGTGTTAAAAGACAGGAAATGTTGAATGACAGTATTCAGCAACTATCTTCTAAAGCTGTGTTTCTTTGTTTTCTGTTTTTGTTGAGTGACCATGGAAAGCTAATTATTGTTTGGTTATACTGGCTGAAATGTGTATGATATCGCTGACAACAAAGTTGTGTTTCCTTTTCACTGGGCATCAAACAGACACTTCATGAGTCTAATCTAACACCTCATCTCTCTAATTTTCTTCTGGATATGTTATTTCTTTCATTCAAACTGCAGAAATACAGTTTTTCCATGTGCTTGTTCTTTTGGACGTCTCCCACTCAGGTGACTGATCTCTATTTCGTATCATTAGAGATGATATAAAAAGCTGCAGATTTCAGATCTTTCTCTTCAGGGAACCATCTCCTGGGCCATGAAGAAAAAATTGAAAATGATGTATTTTCTGTAAAGTATAATTAGACCACTTTAAAGAAATTCCATAATGAAATAGGATGTTGAGTTAGTGTACAAAACCACACTAGGTGTTTCCTTGAACTTGCTTAGCGAGCATAGAGAATTAATATTATGTGGCAGCTGATATTATAGTGCTGTCCTGTCATTATCTTCCTTCTGAGGTCCCATAACTGGGGCTGAGCTAAGCAGTTTCAAAAAAGTAAGAAATTTCCTCTTTAATCCTGCAAATAAACCTCAGCCGAGTATTAAATCTGATCTTTTTCCAGCCACTGGCTTTTTGGATATGTTGTTTTCCATGCCTGATACCCATTCAGAACAGGAAGGGGAAGTACCAGAAACAACAGGAAATTTGGGTGAAGACCTGTAATAGCAGAAAAAGTATCTCAGAGCAAAAGATGAAGATTCATTATTTACCACCTTAAGTTCAAAATGGCATAAACTGGAACCTGGCTTTTGATCCTCAGCCTACTTAGAAGTGCAGAAATGTGTTTCAATAGACAGAATCTTTAAGTGTTTGTCATACACATACATGGCACATTTAAATAAGACATGCATTTCCTTCCTGAACTGGGAGTGAGATTGGCTCGAGACTTTTTGGTGATCTTGACATAAAAAATTAGATTTTTTTTTTTAATATTAAAATTTACATTCCTGAATCATCTTGAGCTGTGCATCTAAGACCCTGTTTTACGGATATTAAAAATATTAACAGATTCACACAGTTTCTCCCCTCACCAGAGTCTGTGGAATGTAAGACCTTCTGAGGTCACTTTATTTAAAGTCCTGTCTTCAGTATGTGTAGTAGAGAAACAACAGGAGCTGCTGGCATATCTCTGACCACTTTAAGTATCACCTTGGCACTTACAGATGCGTTGAGGTCCGCTCTGAGGCACAGAGCCATGTGTACCAAAATTCAATAGACATTTCTGTCTGATTTTTGGTTGTGGTCAGACATTCCCATCAAAATAAACTTAATCTATTGAGGCTGTCTGTTAATGCAGACACAGGGACCTAGGTTTGAAGTGGAGGGTTTTATGATCATTGTATTCTGTTTCCTCCCTTTGGGGCATAAAACTCTTTAATGCTGCGCTGATGCTGCGAACTTCCTTTTGCTGTCTGTTGTCTCTGCATCTTGATAGGGAGGTGGAATGGATGAGAGGAAATGTTCTCCACCTATATAAAATGTAAAGCATATAAAATGGAAACGTGAGGTACTGAGGGGACAGGCAGTCTGTTCAAATTTTGGAGATGTAACAGTTTCTCTGTATTAACTTGTCATCTTTGAAACCTTCTATTGCAACTTACTGACTCCTTGGGAGAAAGGAGCTGTATCTTGAGGTGTCGGTTAATGCTGCTCTCTGACCTGTGGGGGCTCTACTGGCCTTGACTGATTCGGTTGGGTGCTGAGTGCTGAGCTTTCTCATCAAACAAATTTTGATTGCCGCCTTTTCTTAGCCAATAAAAAGGGAAATACTGGACTACGTTTGCTGCAACCTGGTGGTGTCTGATCTCCATGATGATTACAGAGATAAGATGTATACAAGGGGAAACGAAATTGGTAGGGAGGTGCTCCTCTTAATCCTCTGATGAGTATGACAAGAACGCAGTAGTCCCTAGAAGCAGTGATTTATGCTAACCTCAATACAGTCACTTCATTTAGATCTTCCTATTTAGTCCCTGCACAGAGTATAAAATGCTATAGGCTCTGCAGTCGGATTCAATACAGTTAGTGTCTTTAATCTGTATAATACACCTTTATTCAAGTTACATCATACTTCGTATCTTTTCAGGATGCTCTCATGATCATAAAGAGCTTGACTGAGTTGAGTCTGTGTTCTGGGGATTTATATGCCCTTCTGAACACAGACTCTACTACACAGTATTTTCCTCTGTAAGTATCTAATAAAAAATATAGTATTATAAAGCCTTGGCTGGCATGGGATCGAGAGTCACACTGCATTTTAATTTTTTCTAAAGTTGGAACATGAGAATGTGTAAGGATCAGGAAGAAAAAGGTTCAGAAAGACTGAGTGCAGCCACCAATGGGTGGCAAAACCTGACCTAGATTGTCAGCTTACCCCTTTTAGTCATAGAACATACATTTTTAGCTGGTAAGACCTTCTTCTGTCAGATTTCTGGGGGCTTGGGGACTTGCATTTATTTTGAACTAGTAATCTGAATGCTTTGTGGGTTTCTTGGGACTTGCACACACACATACATACATATATATATGATGTTCTTGACAGATTTGCTAGGTTATATCATGTACTCTGTTTCATGCTTTTCTTTTTCTTTTGCGGTACTTGTTGTTTTGCGCTGTGTCACACAGGATAAATTGGAGGTGACAGTAAACAACGTGCCTGACGTAGTATCTTGTACGTGATCTGAGGGCAATGTTGATTCCACCCTTCAAGAATTTCCCTCAAGATCTGTACCTCAGCCTCAGATGTGGCAGGGGCAGAAGATGCCTCCTGTCAGAACTGAATCCCTTTGCGCAATAAAACTCTACAGATGCACTTGCAGCAAACTCCGTTAGAAATGAAAGTCTGTTTCCAGTGAAAGAAGGATAAATTCGATTAGTGAAAAATGCAGACCACATTTGCAGTTGCAGAAATGTATCCTCCCATCCCTCCTGCAAAGGGAATCTCCCCTTGTAGGAGTGAATGTTACTAGCCTGATTTACCATTACCTTTCTCCGTGTAATTACCGCGTGGGGAAAAGAGATGCAGCTGTATCTGTTCTGATGTATCAGAGTACACCTTTTTCCCTCTCTTTTTTTGGATGGTACAAATGCCTGAATGAGATGAAAAATGAAAAAAAAAAAAGGTACAAGGAGCAGCAAAAGATTCAGAATTTTGTGGTCTTATGAGGCCTCGCAATATGTCTTAAGAATTACTGATGGACTGTGGGTCATTGCAGAACTGTTGGAGTACCATTGCATCTGTAACGTGCATTAAGGAACCACGGGGCTTAAATATTATATTTTGATTATCATGATGTTTCAGAGCACTATTCACAGTGAAATGAATACAGGTGAAATACATTGCTGTGAATTCACCTACAGGCAGGTAAGAAATATTAGACTACTCTACGCTGCAGTCGCCTATAAGCAACTGGCTGAGGTGCTGCTAGCAACCTCGAGCATGCCAAAACCCTCTGGGAAGCTGTGGAGATGCTGTGGGAGTTAGCGCTGTGCTAAGGCAGGCACTTGAAAGCCAGCTAGGGTGAGCGTGCCCACGCAGAGAGAGGGGAGAAGACCAAGGTGGGGATCATTGCAGCAAGCGTTGCCCAGGCACCGCGGGGCCCCCAGGATGCCTTCAGCTCCCAGCTTGCCCGCGGCTGGCACCGCACCCTGCAGCAACCCTCACTTCCGTCACAGGAAAGGGACTGTTTTGGCTTTGAGGGGTCCAGAGGTGGGGAGACGAGGCTTGGTGGTGCCCAGCACCTGGAGAAAGGTGCGCTTGGCAGGGAGCTGCGACCTCAGCGCTCCCCGCTCCAAGGGTATTCCTCCCTCTTGTGTACTGAGCACCCCATCACGTGCCGTGGTAGCACTTCATTCATTGAATCGGGAGTCATATTTTTAGTTTTGTTGTAAAAACCTCATTGTAGTAGTTTTTTATTAAAAAAGGTGCTCGCCTTACTATGAACTGAGGGTAATTTCAATAGTCTTCTGTATGCAATAGCATGAATGAATGAATATTAACTGAGACTGATGCATAATAATTATGTGAGGTTGACAGATAATTTTCATCGAGGAGCAGGACTGTGTGCAATTAACTTGCTCAAGGAATTACATGGACAATTATCGTATATTTTGGGTAATGAAGAAATGCCAACTCACTAAATGGATGTCTTCTGAGTAAACAGTTATGTTCATTTCAGACCTCATTTATATAATGAATGATATGCAAACTGCATTTGGAATGTAATAGATATAGCTCAGGTCGCCAGCTAATTTAAAATACATATAAATAATACAACTCCCTTGCAGACATCATTAGTGGAAAGTACCAACTTTGGAGCCTCTGGGCTTGAAAACAGGAGCCTTAAGTTCAGAAACTGCTGTACTCATTTGGCAAACCCCTGCACAGCTTCACCCAGCCTTCTGCAGGTCAAAAGAGTAAGTTACTGTTCCCACCACATGAGATTTCCTACCTCCTTTCTCCATCTCCTTAACCCCAAATTGTCTTTTTCTTTCCTTGAGTGAAATACAGTAGGGTCCTAAGGTAATTTCTTTCCCCCAGAAAGTTATTAACTCTTGAGAATAGGGGCCATTGCAATTTTAACTCCACCAGGTGTTTCACAAGAACACTGCTTTTTCCAAATTGTGCCTTACTACAAATAGTGATAAATCCTTTCAGGAACCTTTTCAGCCTGTAGAAGCGGTTGCCTCCCAGACAGTCCATGATTGACCGATCCCAGTGCACAGCAGTTAGTCTTAGGTTGTCTCTTGGTGATTGCACATGCTTTGTCATCATTATTTTTCTTAACTTTTTGTGGATTAATCCTCCTTAGCAAGTAGATGGCTAATAGGGTGAGGGCTGTGCTGTATTGCTGCAACATGCAAGCAGATGCACTTGAATTTTCTGATGTTTTTCCCACTGTTTCAGCTGAAATTTTTGGGCATGTTAGGACATTTTTGTACTGCCAAACAAAGAGAACGCATCCATGCAGAGCGTTTACAGCACAGCAATCTGGACTAAGATAGAAGCATTTTAAATGGCAATTTAATTCCTTCTTTAATTGCTACAGGAAACGCTTAAATGCATCACTCAGCTTGGTTTAAACTTCAGTGTGTTTTTTGAATTGTCAAAGGCAGAGAGTAGCTATTTTTCCATTTAAATCAAAATTTCTAGACTTGAATTCTTAGCAATCATAGCAACTTACAGAATGAAACATAGTGATTATGGGTGGCTTAGAGTTCAGGGTAGATTCTAGCCACAGAATCTGCTTTAGGATTTTAATATTGAGAAATTTGGAGTTGTTTATATTCAGGTTTAGAGAGAAGCCGTTCAGAAAAACAAGAGACAAGTATGGGTTTCAGTGTGGGAAGAGTGACATTCTCACTGATCTTTACTAGCCACTAATTTCATAGGTTATAAAGCTTTGATTAGTATTAACAGCATTGAGTCACCAAAACATAAAATGGAAACAATTAATTTACAATTTTATATTCTTATGTTACTGATACCTAGTTAGGAGCTGAAGCTCCTGGGGTTCAACTGTAGCTTAGAAAGCTGCTCTCTCTGTCCTTCCTCCCCTTGTGATGATAGGAAGCATCTTCTCCTCCCCTTCCCCCTCCTTTCTTTGCTTTGGGAGAGCCGTGCAGTTACCAGGGATTTCTCCTTTCCTTCCATCCTGTCTCAATGCTCTCACCTTGGCGAATGTTGCAGCAAAATTTGCCTCCCCTGTTTTGGCCAAGTTCCATGAGGTCAATCATCCTGTATGCCGGAAAGAAAGAAATTGCTAGGAAATGGGTGGCTTGATCCAACTTTCTTGATTCCACTGAGACTGGGCTAAAGAAATCTAGTTACTGTGATTTGGGCTTTATTATTTACCCTCTGTGGGGCCTTTAACCATTCATTTAGCTCATGATAGTTTACAGACAGGCATTAGCTCACCTCTGAGCTAGCAGGAAGCTATGCTAGCGCTAGCCCCATGCTAATATACTTGACCTCTCATCAACGTGTATGTACCATAGCATCTTATTTATCTCAATTAAATAGCGTCTGCCTGGCTCACAGTTCCTGTAAAGTACCATGTCTTGGTTATTACTCTGTCTGTAGAACCTCTTAAACGGGTAATTGCCACAGGAGTAGAGAGAACACTTTGAAATTACTAAGGGCTTTTCAGAAACTCAGTATTAATAATTAATTAAGCTAAGTAAAAATGTCTGTTAGTTAAGGGCGTAGGTAAATTTAAGAGATTATATATTGCTTTTTCTCCTGCTTTATAATTAAAATCATGTCCCACAGAGGATCTATACCTTTTGGATCTCTATCCATCCCCCGGCAAAGTTTCTTCTCTTCTTTACACCCGGCTATAGACCATTGGCATAGTATGGTACATTTAGCATAGAAGCTGCTACACATTGCTGTAGAGTTTGTGTACTGGTTAGGTGAGCGCTCTATATTTTTGGCAAGAGAACTGTGCTGTTGTCACTTTGCAAGGCAGTTGAGCAATGGGAGGGTTGTGGTAAGCAGGGAACCTCTCTCGCAGCCTGAATCTCTCTAACTAGAGTCAACCTTGAGGCATATTGTCCCCTGAAGACACAGGTATTGCTATTTTGGCTAAGTTCTCACAGAGGAATTTGCCTGAATGCTGCTCTGTCACTCTTGTTCAAACAGCAGTGTAGGTGATGTAAAATTAATAAGCCGCATGAGTCATATACACATGATATTGTATTTATAGCATTCTTGGGAGGTCTCATTAACATGTATTAGAAAAGCGCTTTGAAATTCTCCAGTGAAAGATACCATATCACAGAAATACAGAGCATTTTCCAATCTCGACATCAGCTTTAATCAGCTCTTCAATTTAAGTTGTCTAGATCTGAACTTCAGCTTGGGATTCTCTCCCTCAGGGTGGTGAGAAGGTTACAAGACTGAAATGCTCCTAAATTTCTTGGAAAACTGAATGAAGATCTAAGAAATCTGTGGCTTGGGCACTTCCAACATTACATTTGCACCACAAACCATGCAGACTTTCCCTAGTCTTCCCCATTCAGCTGCAATATCAACAGTAGAGCCACATAATTAACCAAGAAATATTCTTTTGTTAGCATTCGTTAACATAATAGATGGGAATTTAGGCTCAAATAGTCAACCAAAACATACTCCTTTGCTGCTGAATTTGGAGTGGGAGGAAGCGTGGTGGGGGAGAGAACATGAGTACAAATTGCCTTTTCTCCTCCACTCTCATTTGTTGTCAGTACTGGGCGGGCTTGCTGCCCTCTGAAAGGGAGGGAGACAGAAGCAGGGAGTTAAGGCAGCAAATTGGGATTAGTCACTGCAGCGATCATGCATAGACGAATATATGATTATTTCAGGCTGACTTTTCTTGGTCTTTTGTCAAAAAGCACAGCTTCCGTTCACAGAGCAAGGGGAGACTTAGCAGAAGGATTTTCTGTTCCACCATTGCTGACATTAGAAAATCGTTTCACAAGTGAAAGGTTTTATGAAAAAAAAAAATAAAATTTTGTGGGGTTGTCGTGTTACTTCAGATCAAGATCCTGCGTGTTAAGGATGACCTGCTTCTGCACAGAAGAGAGGAGATACTAACCTCTTATCCTCTTGGGGAGCAAAGCAATGAAAATTAGAATAGATTCATTATACCATAGCTGTGCTCGATGCCTGCAGTGCAGACTGAAGGAGCAGTGGGAGCTCCTGGTAGGACTGGAAGCCTATTGGGCTGGTTGCTGTCAGCACTAGATGAGGTTCCCAGCTTGGTCTTCAGAGGAGCAGCATCAATCCACATCAGTCAGGAGCAAGAAAAAAAGGATACAGAAGAAAGAGAGAGAGACTGTAGAAGGCAACACACAGATAAATAAGCCGAAGATACAAAACATATTTTTAATCTACTGTTTTCTAAAATTTATTTTAAAGATGAGGAACATGGGAGCGAACCATATGCAAGTTTGATATGAAATTTGTTTCCTATTTATATATTTTTCTAAATATATACATGCACCAAATTGACTGAGGCTGTTGACATTTATTACAAACTTCTATTAAAAGGAGGAATAGTTGCTTATTTCTGGCAAGGCAGTGTCATGTACAGGGAGCAGTAAGGAAAGAAGCAGAAGTAGGTAGTTACATCTCCTGTTACTGGCAGAACAGAAAGCAGGTATTTCCAACAATATGGAAAGACTAGCATCAAATAACAGTTGCAAAAGTCTGAGGAAAAGGACAAAAGATTAGTCTGTGCGGGATAACCAGTGAAGGGATTCAATAAGTGAAACGGCATCATCAAAACACACAAGAAACGTATTTAAAATATTAAGTGTTCAATTCAACACTCGGCTCTCTAGGATAACAGGCGCTGAGATAAACCAAAGGCAGGGCTAATAAAGCATTTATAGACAGGGCTCTAAGAATATAAGCAATACGTCCACCTTGAAAACTTATAAACAAATTCCTGCGGTGAGTAGGTGTAGCCTTCAACTGGAGCCAGCGGAGAAGGGAAGAACCTGAATGACTTGTGCTGTGCATCAGTCCTCGTGTGGCAGCCCAGGGCAGCCGGCCAAACCGGGGAAAAGCAAAGCCGAGATAACGAGAGCTTCAACATCTGCCCATACCCAGAGCTGACTGCGCTGTGTGGATGAAGCCCCCAAATTTGATCACCCAACGTGAAATAACAGTTCTGACTAGCGAACAGTCGCCCTAGGGGGTTATTATTCAGAGCGAATAATGCCGTGTCAAGCCCCTTATATTTCTCCAGTTTCAATCATGACACACAGTCACTAAAATAGTCCTTGCTTTTATGAACCTTGTGCTGCTCCCACAGCAGAGCAAGCCCTCCTTCTGTTAGTTGAGATACAGAGAAATGTCTTTAACTCCTCAGATTACCGAATCAATTTTTTTTTCCGCCGCTTCCCCCAACTTCCTTGCTTCCTCCTTTTGCCAGAGATCACTGTAGCAGGAAAGAAGTCAAACAGCATACTTATTGCAGATAATTACTTCCTGGATGATATCATTTTTCTTTTGGATATGCTGCCTGACAGTTAAAATCTCAAAGAAAAAAAAAGATCTGAGAGGTATTTAATTAAATCCCTCTTAAAAAAATTCTGTCTTACCAGGGCAAAATCCTTCTTATCATTTTTTGTGTATGTAGAATCAATTAGTTATCACAGTTGTAACTTCTTCTGCCCTTTGAGGAGTTTTGTTTGAATTATAATCATTACTCTATCTGTGCTCTTGGTCTTTCTCCCTAGATCCTCATTCTGAGGGGCTTTTGCAAAAGCATGCTGGAATTTCTTGGAATAGCAAACATGAAATACTTAAAATGAAACAAAACAAACCCCACCATGTAAGATGTGGGTATAAAATATGTTCTCCATAACTTTTTCAAAACATAAGTTTGAATAAAATAACGTGCAAGTTTTTCAGCTTCGGGTAAAACACTTGAGTTCTCTGAACAAATATAAACCAACTGCTGACATCAGTGAGTCAGCCTAGTACTGCAGGAACCACGCTTTGGCCCATGGTATGGAAGTCATAAAGGCCAGATTTTTAGGTCTGTGAAGGTACAAACTGGTGCCGGTGGGATTTTCAAAAGCAAAAATGTGTATACTGGATCTGTCGAGATCACAGTGAGATCACTGGATGTGTCGAGATCACAGCTTCCCTGGGGTGAAATAAAGAAGGCTGATCTTGCCGTTAACCTGACAGACTGGGACCCAAGGGGAACAGACTGGATTCACATTTGAATGGAGAAGGTGGCTTTGTTTCCATCCTCACATCCGAAGCTATCAAACTGTGCTGTAGCAGGTGATGATGAGAATTGTACGCACTTGCTTTCAAGCTACATTCATGCCAGATTGGACGACTGTTTTTTTTCTGACCGGCGTCTGAATGATAGCTACTGGCTTTTCTAGGACAGCTTAATAAAGCAGCATGGTCTTTACTTTCCAACTTCTGTCTTACCATGTGTAGATACAGACTGCTTTTTGCTGGCAGAGACGTGGTTTTGTCTTGTTTGGAATTATTTGTAATGTGATTGTAGCAGGAGATTTCAACCAAGAATGGGGCCTCATTGTAGGAAGTACAATTTTTTCTTTTGTTATTATTTAATTTGATATGGTAGAAGGAGTTGTTCTGTTAGCACTTCAAACTTACTGGTAACACAATGGCTCATGGGCTGAACACGCTCCAATGCGCTGTTCTGCACCAGGCGCAAAACTGGGCCTAGTTTTATTCTCAGTGAAAATTTTGATTGTTAAGTGGAAGAGGTATGATCTCGAATCTTTCTTTAGACCTCAAAACCTTCTGTTCCTTCACAAACTTCTTGTCAGGTTAGGGGACTAGAAATGTGGAGAGAGTCTGGGATAATAGCACCTTGTATCTCATAGCAGTGTGAAGAGGAAAATTTTGAGGAGCTCAGTTGTGTCAGTATGAGGCACAGAGCCTCATCTTATGGAATGAAATATTTACGTGCTCATAAATATGATCCTGAACTGCAAAGCTGCCCAGGACTATAAAGATGTAGCTCTTTCATTTTATTTTTGCTTCTGTGTGCCTTGCTAACAATTGGTGTGGTGTGATTTTTTGATTTCGCACTTCCTAATTGCTCTATGTTTCAGGAGCACGTGTCAGTCTTGTTTCACAGCAAGAGCCCTAATCGTGAATGACTCCTCGCTGCTGCTGTGCACTTTCAAATCTATTCTAGGTTAGTTGAAAAAGTCACACATTATGACAGTATGAAGCACCCAGAAAGGAGCCTGTTTTTATGACAGAGGTGAAGGCGAGTTACACCGAGGCAGAGTGTATTGAGAGAATAATAGATCTCCCAAATCTGTATTCATCTGCACATGTTACTTTGTACATAATGGGACTTTCATCTGGCTCAAGGAATACAGGGCAAATTATTTCACAAGGATGATATGTCCTTGTACTGTTTCTCCAGTGAATTGGACACAAATAGGTCTTCCATTACCATCACTCATGCATGTCTTTTTTTCTCCCGCCTTTCAAGTAAAGACAAACAGGAAAAAAAAAAAACCCGCAACATTTCTCCAGCTTCTTTTTTTACTGTGGCCAGTACTAGACAAGGTCTAGTCTTGCCTATTTATGCAGACTTTCTGCACTTGTGTGCATCTTTATTAAGGATATTGTTAAGGATATGTTTTTCTTTTGCTGTTTTTTTGGTATGCAAAATGTGAGAACTGAATAAAGAGCTTATAGGGCTAATAAGATGAGAAAGAAGAATACTGTCAAATGGATTATAGTTTAGTCATAAACATGCAAATACTAATGCAAGTATGAATGTTCACTCTTTCACACACATACTAAGAGATGTATTTGCAACAGCAGGGATAAGCAGAGCATGACCAATTTGGTTGCCAGAGATAAATACATTTTTCCTTATAGGCTGAGCTGTGGTAACTGATTGTGTTTATGACCCAAATCTTTGGGGTAATTTAAACCAATGATGGTGCTTGAAGCAAACTCAGAGCGTGCACCCAGTCTGTTACTGCTGGTGTTTCATTAAGCTGTCTCCAGAGAAGCTGTTGCTTGCAAATGACTTTTGGTGCTGTGAGATGTAGGGAGCTCACAGTGCTGTTGGGTGAGGAGTTTCTCCTCTGAAGAAAACACAATGACAACACTGAGCCATAACTTTCTTCTGGTGCTGTCAGCGCTCTTGATAGCACTTGAGAAATGATCACAAGAACATGCCTGGAGTTGCAATGCTTAATATAACCTGTTATCATTTAGCCACAAAAAAAAGCAACAACAATGAACCACCAAACCTTCTCCCCTCTCTGGTGCTTTACATTTCTAAAGGCTGATGGGAAACAGCTTGCTCAGGAGCATACTTCTGACCAGAGACTCACCTGGCACCTGCGTTAGGTGGGAAAAATTACATTGGGAATAAACTTGAGCTGGGAAACAAAAATGGAGTCTGATGTTGATAGTAAAGGGGTTTCATTGCTGTATGGGCCCACTGGAATGGAAGTGGAGGAAAAACTGAAATATATCAGTAAGGACCTGGTGGCGAATAAGTCAAGAACGTATTTAAAAATTTAAAAAGTTACAAATAAGAGAAACCCCTTGTTTGGCTTGGTTACCAAACAGCTCCCATTGCCACGGGGGCTCAGTGCTGCCCGTGTGCATGTTCTTGCATCTGTCTGACGGGTAGGTTGTGCATGTATATGTGTACATAAAGGACCATGGTCTGCAAGTGGAGAGATTTAAAGGTGCACACTTAGCTTTTTAAAAAAATACATTGTTGCCCAGCTCCTTTTATTATTTTTTTTTTTTAAAAGATCTTGCAGGTACTTATCTGCATTGTAAGACAACTATATACATTTACAAAATTGATCTTTGTGACTTTTCATGGTCATATATGTGGAAAAAGAAGAACCTGAATTTTGGTAATCTGAAGTACAGGTGTGCTTACAGGAGGATTGTGAAAAATGTTTTGGTTCAGTCAAAGATTTGGGCAAGAGCTCAGGCAGTATATTTATTGCTTGAATTTTGAGTGCAGGAACTGGTGAGATAAGAGAGGTTTGTATACTTGCATTGCAGTTATTGAGAAGTGACCATACTGGGACTGCGAAATGGCAGCCAGCCAACTAGACTAGTATATTTTTTTGCCTGGCTTAGTGTAATGCAAAATGAACAGTGCTTATGTATGGAAGAACCACTTGCTGTGAATTAAAGAAAAGGCAAAAAATCCATGTCATCATCTCTATCCTTCCCTTTCACTGGCGACAAAAATACTTCATAAAATCAGAGAACAAAACAACATAAACCAGTACATGGTGAACTCATATCTAGAAGTTAACTAAGAAAGAAAATCATTATAACTTTTAAACTGTAGATATTTTTATATGTCACAATGATAATATATGTTGCATTGTCTAGTGACCTGAAAGCTTTTTATATTACCAATGAGTTAATGCCTATGAAATAAAGCTCAGTAAATATTTACTGTGGGGTATGTCTGGGAAAGGTCATGTTGACTCATTTAAGGTCATGCTGTATATAAAATCATTCTTTGCAGAAAAGACAATAAAGGATTAGCATCCTGAGTTGAAATGGGGCAACAGTGTTCTAAAAGTATGTATTTTTGTTTTATTGTCAGTTCTGCTTTAGGGAACAGAATTCCCATTGATGATTTCCACCCGCCCTTTTCTCAGCTGACTTTCATCTCTCAGTGTATTAAGCCTTCTCTTGCCTGGCTAGCCATTGTCATGCCTGGGGAAAAGCTCTGTCAGGTATTAAAAGAGAAATATATAAAAGAAAGCTAATGGCTAAAGAGTAATTCAGTAAATTCTGCATTGAAATGGTTTGTAACTGCCAAACCAGCTAGAAATTTAATCTGCATGCTCTCCATACTATTACTGCTGAGCTATCTCAGCCTAAGATACTAAGCTGATGAATGTATTTATAAAGGTTTGTCTGCATCCCTGTTGGCTGCTGAGTAACTGCCAAGTGTAAAAATCATGTGACAGCAGCAAGGAGTAATAATTTGTATGAAGAGAATACCAAACCTGCAGAACAGGGTTCTCGGCATCACTTAATGAGCCAAGACTTTTATTATCCTTTCAATGACTTTTTAGCGACATCATGTCATAAAAGACACAAAACAAATTAGAAGGAAGTTTCGGGGGTTTATTACTCCTTGGCAACTCAGGGAGACCTTGATCTCAGGATTGATTCCTGTACACAGGGCCAGCCTTTGTCACACAGGCAGAGGATTTATGAACAAGCTTACATCTTTTGCTGAGTAGGACCTTTTGTATGCTTAAAGTTATGTGCCTTTCTCACTCATGGCCATCGTGTACTTTTATATTGCTGAAAAAGAGACTAGCTGAACAAAAGGTAAACCTTATAATATCAATTTAGACAAAAAAGATTAGGAGCCATAACACATGAAAATGGCAATACAAAGCTGAGTTGCAACTGCCATCATACCGTACACAGCTGTTGATTCTGGTCTCATCTGACTCTTGATGTTTAAAAAGAAGGTGCACAGAGAGAAAAGCATCTGCAGAAGGCAGTTTGTTTAATCTTAAGTGGATAAATCAGATTTTTCAGATCTATCTCTCCCTACAGCGTACAGAGGGAGCCTAAATGATGAGATTTGACCACATGTCTGATTTTTAGTTTGCTAAAATGACATGAGTCCCACACCGAGTACAGAAGTCTCTGTAAAAGTTCTGACCAACATGTCATTAAGGTCTCCTCTCTTTGAAGGTAACAGGATATTCAATATTTTAGTTATACAGGCAGAAGTATGCAGAATATTTAAGCAAGTTCCTGTGATAGTGCACAAGTGGATCCCAATGAAGGATAAAAGTGGTGGCTGTGTGTTACAGTAGAAGAAGAAGGAATTATTATTTTCCTGACCTGGTAAACACAATTGCAGAAGATTCTGCTTTGCGAGTTGAAGCCATTAAGCTACTAGGAAAGGACATGGTAGCAAAATTATTTCTTTCGTGAAAGCCATATAACACTCAGTAACCTGGATTGCCATCCCTCCGATAGGTAACAACATTCATTCTCTGCTGGCCAGTGTCTTCATCTGGGCAGGTGGGGTGGCACGTGGTACATCTGAAAGGACTTTACCCCACAGCTGAGGATCCTGCCTCCACTTTCTAAGCTCTTTGTATTTGCTCCTCTCACTCACTTCAAGTCAACCTTGCAGCAGCTGTACTAAAAATTAAACGCTTGATACACTATGACCAGATAAATCCTGCTGGAGTTATCCCTGCAGGGGACGGTTGCAGTGACAAGCTGTGAGTTGGTTTTTTGCAGCGTTAGAGAGTTTGCTAGCATTCATGACTAGCAAGCAGCTCGTCGCCATCAGTAGTGTGATGGAGAACTCTTCTGTGGGTAGGAATTTATCAAATCAGTGCAAATGGCTGAACTGAGCCTAAAGCCACAGTAGAAATGAATTGAAAATCTGGCTGTGACAACAACTGAAATGTTCTGTGTGGATTTGCAATTGACCCTGTGCTGCACAGAGAATTACAGAGCTCATCTCTTGCTAGTAATCAGGGAAATGGCACTGGCTGCTTGCCTCTCTTTGAGCACAGATTGGGAAAAAGCAAAAAAACCCACCACCAAACAAAACAACCAACGCCCCCAAAACCTGCACAGAAAATAGCAAGGAAAAAAAACATGCAGCCACAGAAACTGTGTATAAATAACATGAGAAAATCTCAGCAGGTTATCTGGTCAGCTCTTGCCAATTTAGAGAACACATGAGCACAACAGGGTAATCAAAGAGCAGAATATCAGGTTCCACTTGGATCTGAAAACAAAATAAACCTGTGCTTGAACCTGAGTAAGCAATTTTTTTCAGGGGATAGCCACAGCCACATTATGGTTATGGCTTGAGGCAGGAAGGTAGTAAATATTTTGGAGCACAGAATAGGAAGACTGGTGATCTAGATTTATGCTTTTTTTTTTTTTTTTTCCTGACCATGCCTGTGGCCTTTGAAGAATGGGTGGGTGGTGGGTGTTTGGGGCTTTTTTCTTGGGGGTGTTGAGGAGCAGGGGGTGATAGAAAAATGACTGGCAATAAGGCAGAGCACTTGTTTAAGGTGAACTCTGGGCCAAACTGAAGTCAGCAGTTTAGATGGGGATGGAGTGTAGCCCATATCTGCTTCTGAATTCTTCATGTCAGAAAAACTGATTTGAAACAGTATTTTTTTTTCTCTTAATGGCTCCATATTTCAAATTTACAAACCTCTCTAGTAGTCTGAACATATTTGTAGAAAACAGTTTTTGAAAATACTTAAGAGCACTTTGGTGCTTAATTCCCTTTAAAATCACTTGGAGTTATGGAACAAGGAGTTAGGCTCCTGAAATAGCCCCTATCTATAAGTTTGTTCATTGTTGGCTAGTCTGGTCTCTTAGTATAGATTAACATAGGGGGGAACAGAAAGTCTTGTTGTCTTCCACCATTTTCTGCTAAGTTGCTTTATGATTTCAGATGAATTGGATAACCACCTTGGTCTCCAGTTTCTCAGTTAAATGAAAACTCTAACTTCCTCCCAGCTGTGCTCTTTGTAGATAATGCAAATTGCAAAGCATTGCATTCTGTCTTTAAGAACTAGCTCACCTGTGCACATATGAAGGGTATATATACACCCTCTCAATTCAAAATGAAGGCATTTTCACTTTCATAGTACCCAGGCTCTGTCTCCGCCCCTCCGTCATACTCTCTGCCAGAGCATGTAAGATGAAGTTCAGCTGACTCCAGTCCAGTCCAGTTCCTCTCAGCTGCACAGCAGTGATGGAGCATGTCATGGTCATGGTGCAACATCAGTTTTCACATTCTGTTGAACATCAGAAATTTTCTGTGTGACTTTCTAATGTCACCTTTCAGCATCAGTAGCTGTTGAGAAGCTGTTTCAGCATCAGAAGCTTATATTGCAGACTTCCTTCATTTGCACAGGTAAATCCACAATTTTGGAGCCGAAGCACTAAACATCATGAATGTATTTGTCCTTCGTCATTCAGAAGAGACATCTCCTCCAGTATTCCTTCTCATCTCCCATAGGGCGCTTGGAAATGTAAGACACCTCAAAGATTGTTTGACACCGTGGAGAGAGATATTTCTTTCTAATAATCCAAGTTCTTCAAAATCCACATAATTTCTTACTCACTGTGCCTTCTCCTTCAGCATTTTCCTGGGTTGATCTGTTCCTCCTTTCCTCTATGATGAAGAGGGAACTGAATTACAGATGGATATGTTTTGACCTGTGGTCACTGTGCTGTGAAAGCACTTACTCTCAATTGATGGAGAGTATGTACGTTCTTAGGATAATGTATACGTGGAGCATACTGTTCAATTAACTCCTGTTCCTGGAAAGTAATCTTTCTTTTCCTTTCCCCCTAACTTCTACTTGGAATTTAACAGAGGAGCCACCTAACATAACCTTGTCTTCCCACCTGGCCTGTGTATACCTCTGATAATTTTAATTTGTTCAGGTAGAAAATTGCTTTAACTGTTCTCCCAAAGACAAAGTATTGACTGAAGAAGATTACTACAACGGCCAGTTTGACCGAGTTAAGGGAATTGATGAAGTGATGTTATATGTTTCCTGTGCCATTTTTTGTTTTCTGTTATTCACATACGGGCTCAAGAGGGAAGATGCATTTTAATTAAAGCACATGGTTCATCTGGCATGCATATGTATTTGGGTACATATACAAGGGATGGCTAAACTTAATTGCAGAGGCTCCAGAAAGGTCTGAGTGGATAGATGAAGGTGTTCGTGGTTAGTGAAGGGGATTAAATTCATATTTTCTTGCAGGAGACTTACCCCTTTTGCCATAATTTTAGTACTACAGAGAAGGTAAAAATCTAGTGTGGGGAGAAACCAAACTATAGCTACCCAAGAGTGAATACCTGTTGTATTTGGGGTGTATACATGTAGTCAACATCATTAAAACTAGGTTAGAACTTAGGAATTAAACTTTGTCAACATCAAGGTCTCTGGATCACTGTGCTTGGGTTTTGCCCTCTCCAGTTTGCACTAGAAAGATGGGATAGAAGTCTATATTTAGCAATAATTTATTAAATATTGGATACGCTAACAAGATGATACATAAAAGATATTAGCCTTACTGAGTTCAAACATTTAGTTTACACGTATTTAACATTCTGGCATTTACCTAATGCTATTGTAACAGCTGTTGATACTGTCAAGAAAGATTTCCTTCCAGATTATGAACTTTAGGATGGTAGCAAAACATGATGGACTGTACCTACCATATTGACATTTGCTTAAAAAAACTCACCCTCATATTCTGTATTCATGTGCAGAGAGGGGAAAAAATACCTGTCCCTTCAAAACTGTCTCCCAGAGCAAAGAAATGTTGAAGCTCATTTATAAAATATTACTAGCAGATTGTTATTACTGGCTTTTTAAGACTGGGAATAGCAACAGTGCTGAGGACACTATTCATAAAGCAGAATGCCAGGAATGGTGTGTTAACCTGAATCAAACATCATAAATTATTGAGAACTACTGCTTTTGCTATCTTTTCACTTCTTAACATATTCTTTTTTTGCATGGAAAATCTTGACACTAAGGGTTTTTATTTCTCCCATGGAGTATTTCTTCCAAGGGGTATTTATTAAGGGAAGTTCTCTGCACAACCTATGGAGAAGTGTAGATAAAACCAAAAGTCCCAGGAATAAATATCCTTATTTTCAAGAAGTCTCTACATTTTTCTAACGAGTCTTTACATTTTTGTTACAAACCTGTAACGTTTTTGTTCACACCCTTAAAGACCATTTCAAACAATCCTTGCCTCTTGCAGTCAACACACTCGGGTCTGTGCCTGCTCCAGAATTCACTGGAACATGTGGAAAGCTCAGGACGTACTTTCTTCCCTAAGTTCTATAAGGATGACTTTGCCCTTTTTGTTAGAACTATTGGATCTAATAATGACAGCTAACGATTCCAAAGAAGCCTCGATGTGGGGCATTTTCCACCCAGTCCTTATCTACGCTCGGAGAGGATCTTTCTCAGGTCATGGCTATGGGAACTGCTTTTTCTGAGACTGCTTGCATCTTTTTGTGAAACCATATCAGTTTCAGTCATATGAAATGGTTTTTTTATTGAGAGCCTTTGAAACAAAAGTAAAGAGCCTGGATAAAGAACATAGTGTAGAGCTTGATGTTGCAACATTTAGCAGAAAGTACTCTGTGAAGAGAATGAGCAGGGAGCTGGGAAAATAAGAAAGATATTCGTCTGAGCCGGGTAGATGATGAAGGAATGATGGAAGCAAGGTGGGTCATATTAAGGCAAGATTTAAGTATTAATTCGTACTTCAAAACAGCTGAATTGTTTGAAACTGGGGTTTGTTGCCTGTTCTGGATGTGATTCACATCGCAACAGAAGGGACTTTCAGGGACCTCTCTTTTTTCTAACTATAAAGGAATGGAAGGTAGCTGAGATCATCGCAAAACTGTGAAGTCTGTAGCCTGCAGAGAGAGAGAGAGAGGCAGAGACTTTTACAAAACATGGTAAATGACTAAAACAGTTTAAATAGGCCAGATTTTTACTCTGTTCCCTGCACAATGACTCAAATGAAGCAATATATTTCCAAGAAGTGCATAGTAGATTTGTTGGATATAAGATTCTAGTTTCTGAATAAAGTGAATGTTTACCATTTTATTGTGATTGTTCTTTGGTATCATTTGTCACCATCAGAGGAAAAACTTACATTAGGAAGCTGGTGCAGAACTACTGTGATGTGACTTTTATGCATGCTTTGCAATACTATTTATTTTAGGAAATTTCTTCATGCTGCCTGTGGGGGTACCACTGCAAGGGTATCTGCAAGGGTATAGAGGCCAATATCCTGAAATCTGGATCCCAGCCCTCTCTTTGTTATAAGGCTTGGACTCACTGTACTTGGTGACAGAGGACTGCAGGAATTTTGCCCAGCCAGGACCACAGACCCTTTGGCTGTTCAGTGCACTTTCAAAAGTAATTCAGATCTCAGATGAATCCAAAGATACTCTATCTGAAAAGGTCATCTTGGCTCTCAGTCATTGCATTAAGTACCTAAAATTAAGTAAGATGAACCTTGGCAAGAATGAGTCATTGTGTGATTCAGAATGAAATTAGCGTTATTGGTCACAGGAACAAAATATATCTGAGTATAGCAGAATCACTCACAAAACCAGCCAGTATTTCTTCCAGGAGGTCTGGCTATAGTGTTCAGTACTGTCTTGTCATACTTGCATTGCTGTCATTTTTGGCCACCTTTATACAGGAGATGAACACAATGCTACTTTTGGCCTAAGAAGGACATCCTCATTGCTTCAAAATTTACTCCTGCTGTGGAGTTTCAGTTGCCCACATTGAAAACTGTTATATTCAGGAATAACTCTGTAAGAGCTGGCAGAAGTTAGATTTGTTCAGGGTCTTAGTTCCACTTGTCTGGCATTAAACAACGTGATGCAGGTGTAAGTACATTAATTTTGCAGAGCATCTCCAGCTTTTCCTAAAGTCAGCAGAACATGTAACTACTTGCACTTTTGATAATTGAGTCCTGGCCTGATGTGTTTCTGCGTGAGATATTCCAGAGCTAAAGTACATAAAATTAGTAGCTGTTTTGCAACTTTGATCTCTTCTTCGTGTGAAAAACTCGTACTGTTATAAGGGAATAAACCGAGGGTATGGATTTCTGAAAAAAGAACTCTGAGCTCTGCTGCACGCCATTTATTTTCCTATTACTCTTTGAATATTGTTTGTTTGACATGTTGTATATCTCCTTGCCTCCCCCTCCTTTTTATTTTAATTGGGACCTGGTTATTGGCTGGAAATTCCACTGGCATGACTCATCCCTGCACTGGAAATGACTGTGAACAGGCATCACATTGTGGGATTTACTTCCCCCCCTCTTTTCTTTTTCCTAAGTGCTTTAGCGTGGCACGAGCTTGTAATAATAAACTAGGAAGGAAGTTGGAGCTAATCATTTGGTTCTGAATGCACAAGCCCTGCCAAATTTCCCCACAGGCATGAAACAGCCGCTCAAGCTGTGACACCAGCAAATTAAATCCTGGAGGGTAGCTGACCAGAAGTAATGAAATGTGTATTTACCATACTGATGCTGTCAGTCCTAAGACACACTGGCTTTACAATCTAGTTAAGTGGGGCATGTTTGTCACTTCCAGGGGTGTTTAGAAAAAATACTCAGGTTTGTCCCTAGCTGCCTTCCCAAAATCACAGTCCCAGTGCTGGCTGGTAACCCTCATCTCGCACAACGTGAACAGGGTGACCAGAATGGTCTGTTCTTTTAAAACACTGCCAAAATGAAATCTATACCCCAAAGGAGATAAGTGATCTCCTCTTATGACATGTTAATTGCCAAGCCTTTTTCTTCATCCCTTATCTGCCACTTCATTCTATAAACCAAACCTTAGAGCTGAAATGAAAGGATAAAAATTATTTAATGAGCCAATGGATAATAAACAACAGATGCCTCCCACAAACCATGTGTCCCATGCATGCAGCAGTTTAAAATCCTGGGCACAACAGGTGCGTGGAAGAGGGACACATAATCACTGAAAAGGGTAGGTACCACTCGAGGGATGGATGCATTATGCAGGTCGGCACAGGCGTGGGATGGATGAGCCACACAGCTACTAAAGAGATGTCACTCAAAAAATGCCCATACATCATGGCAGCAGTTGTTCAAAAGCATCTGGACGCAGGCGCACAAGGGAGGGAGGATATCATTTCATGATCCCCACATGCTTCGGAGATGGAGGACTCAGAAAAGGTTATTGTCCCCAGTTAGGTGTTGTCATAGGTAACAACAGCATATGCCTGAGAGCTTTCTATGTATTTAGCTAGCAGAGGCATGTTATGCTAATTGTGTGAGAACTATTGAAGAAAGTTAGTGGATCATTTGCTGAATGGTACTTGCTGTGAATTCAAGAAAACATTGCAAGGCGAAGAATGAAAGTGCGGTGTTTAACCTAGTTAATACAATACCTATGGAAGAATCAGAATAAAAGAATAAAATCATACCCCATATGAGCAGTCTCTGAAAGCCTCTAATTATATCCTGGGAATGTCTATAACTCTGCAATTATATACTTAATTTCCAGCTGTACTCGATTAACATCACGAATGACTTATAATACCACCAAACACAAGGAACTTGCTTTGAACCCTTTGTTGGCATGTATAAATTTGTTGGGCTCTTTTGTCCGTGTCTCTTCATAGCAAGGTAGGCACATTCAGTTACTACCATGCGATTCAGCGGCAAAGCCAAGGGAAGGCTGAAGTAATTTGAGACATAACACTGTTCTCTTTCCTCTAGTGAAGCATTCAAGCACGAGTCTGTGGAAGGTCAAAACCCACTGACTTCTATGGGATTATACACCCACTTCAAGCTTAATATGTAGTCATCAGGTCTGTTTTTCCTTGGTTGGGCTTGGAAGGCAACCATTCTTTCTGTGATACATGCTTCTGGAAAGCCAGTCTGTGGATGCCTTCCTTCTGTCTTCCGACATTAGGAGAGCTGAAGTAGGAATCATTCCACATTTTGTTAGTGGGGGGAGAATGGGGAGGAAGAAGGATAAGAGAACCTCTGCTTGTTGTTGACCAGATCTAAACAGTTAAAGGTTTGAATCTGTGTGGATCCAAATGCTGGATGAGGATTTAAGGCATAATACAAACAACTTGAAATGTGGTATTTTCATCTACTCAAGAGTAAGCCTGTTGAATGCAGCTGAGCCTAAGGAAAACACATGGAAGCTTTTGCATAACTGTGGTCTTATATTGTAAAACTTTTGGAGCAATTGCTCTGCCATCTGTGAAAAATTACCCAGAATTCCACACCAAAGTATTCATCCATTGATAACATTGGCTTGTATCATTTTAGCAACTTAAAAGTCGTTTTTTAAAAGGCTGATCAAAGCAAACCTTAAATCAGCGGCTGAAGTTGCATTGCCTCTGTCTTTTAATCTCAGGCTTGAAGCTGTCTAGACTGGTTATCCTATCTGGGCTGGGACTATTATACACTTGTTATCCTGTTCTCATGTTGGGTCAGATAAGTGGGTTTGCTTAGGTCCTTTCTTCTCAAGCCTATAGTTTTGCCTATAGGGTGATATGACCTTAGGTACGCTGTGAAATCTCAAAAGCATAAATATACATAAAGGCAAACTACTGTTATTTAAAATCTTACAATTCTTTGTTCTTGGGGTTTTTTTTTGGTGGTTTTGAATACCAGGAGTTGGCAACACCATATGTGTGAATTCCAAATAGGGAGCCTGGCTCCTGCAGCATAGACCCAAAAAAAGATTATTCTCATTGTAAGAATCCCCACTAAGCAAAACTACAAGAAGACAGGAGGTAGCCAAGCTGCTATAATTACTCTCTGAAGGAGGTGTCTAGCTCTTTGGTACAGGAACAACTTGACTGAATGCTAACTAGCCGTGGTTGCTCACCCTGCCCTCCAAATAGAGCTCTCAGCCTGTGAAATACGATGGAGAAAAAGATACCATAGGGTTGGGAATTGAAAATATCAGAAATTACAGTTTTCACTGGGGGTAAAGAATTTCTAAGCAGCAGCATGGCCTAATAAACAAAAAGGCAACTCTTGATTAAAGCTTGAACTTTACTTTCTCATTAATTACCATGAATCTGTTTTGAAATTCCTGTAGAGAACAAGTGCTTCTTGCTGACAGCTGGTTTGCAATTAATAAAAAAAGAAAAGTGTTTTCAGCTGGCAATGACTTAACATGCTCATGATATATGAAAACAAGGTTAAATTGCTCCTTTCTCTTTACTACTAATAAAAGGAATATTGAAAATGAAATGGTGCAGCCTAGGAAATGAAAAGTGCCAACTAAAGCCATGGACATAGTGCTGAAAGCTGCTTATCACCTGGTACTTGCTGGAATGGGTGCATTTGGAAAAGCTTAGTCAGTGCCAAAAATCATTTTTCAGTTGCAGGCTTTCAGAATATATTGCATTGAAGAATATGTGATTCTGTAAGATAAAAGAGTTTTGATTTAATCATCTCTTTTTTGGAGGGATCTAAATGACTTATACTTTGTGGCTCTATTGGAAATCCTCTTGCCCCTAATACCCTTTTTAATCTCATCCTTCTTCTGCTGTACTCCTCTTCCTGTCGGGAAAGAAAGGTGGAAGCTTTGTTCCTTGGGATGGAGGGATGGAGTAGCCAGAGCATCAGAAAGCACCCGGCAGGAACCAGCCTCTGCTGCAGAGAGACTGGCCTGATAA
Organism: Ibidorhyncha struthersii; assembly: GCA_013398815.1. Taxonomy (NCBI): domain Eukaryota; kingdom Metazoa; phylum Chordata; class Aves; order Charadriiformes; family Charadriidae; genus Ibidorhyncha; species Ibidorhyncha struthersii. The sequence continues at coordinate 86,075 of VZSZ01003428.1, forward strand.
TCAGCTGCCTGTGGACTTTGGCCGACTGTGAATTGTATTCTGAAAAAATTGTTAGGGTTTGATGTTAACTGTCTTGCAGAATACGAAACGCAACTTTATCAGAAATATAACATGAGCATCCTATGAATACCAAGGGAAGGGGGTAAAAGTGAAATAATGGATTTTACTTCAGCAAAGTTTTTATTCTTGTCTTGTAGAATGCAGAACCTTTCCAGGTTACTGTCCGAGAAGACAATTGTATCGTTGTCTCCCTGGAAGCATCTGATGTGGTGAGCTCATCCTCTGTATATGTTGTGAAGATAGCTGGAGAATCCAAGAACTACTTTTTCCAGTTTGAAGAATTCAATAGCACTTTACCTGCCCCTGTGGTTTTTAATGCCAAATATCATGGCCTATATTACATAGTAACTCTGTTGGTAGTGAACTCAAATATGGTTTCCAAGTCAGCAAGATCAATCACTGTGTTAACCAGTAAGTAACACCTTATTTGTTTTTTCTTCTGTTTTTTCTCTTTGTGTGTGTGTTTTTTTCCTTAGAAGTCCTTCTTGTGGAGAAGGTTGGGGTGGGTTTTCTGTTTTCAGTAGGCCCTCCCTGTGTGTAGGACGAATCCCTGTGTGAGAACAGTAGGGAATATGTGTTGAGAATGCTTGTGAGTGAAAATTCACAAGGTCTGGGCAAGAAAGGGACAGCTGTGGGTTTTCCCCCGGGGACCCTTCCTGAACGCTGCCCGATCAGGTTTAACATACTGAAATAAATGATGGATGAACCCCCTGTCTAGATGTTCATCCTAAACTCTTTGAACCAGGAGTTCCAAAAATCTAGTAAAAGGCATAAAAAGTGTTGACTGACGTTTCAGTGTAAGGACTCCTGTTACCTGGTGAGGTATATTCTGTTTTATAACAGAAATATTCTGTTTTATAACATATACATATTCTGTTTTTTATATATTCTGTTTTATAACAAAGTTCTTTGATTGCTAATATATTGAAGCAGTACTAAACCCGGAAAGCAGATAGTAGCCACCATGTGTTTCTTCCAGTACAGCTGAAGGTATTTGTGGTGGAGACCACATTTGTAGTAGTCTCTCTCTTACTACCCACAGATGCTTTGATCCTGGGAGAGAGGTGTGATTTTGTTTGCTCTGTCATTATGTGAAGCACCACAGATTTCTGTGTGAGTCCTGCTGTATTTCTGGCTCTGCTGTTGCTCCAGAACTGTTTCCATGTGCCAACCTGAAAACAGTTTGTGGAATATAAAATGATTTCTTCATCTGGAAGATAGATTCAAAAAAAGACAGACAAAAAAATTCTTTGGATGGGCAAAAACGATTTCCAGATTTTTTTTTTTCTTTTTGGCTAAATGGCAAATTAAAATCTATGGACAGTTTTAGTTGGCTTGCAGATGAGGAATGGTTATGATTTTGTGTACTTACATTATTCTGTCAATGAGGAATGACATCCACTGTAATAACATTCAAAGCATATTGCAGTAGCCTCATATGTTACTGAGGTGCTTGAAACTTAGGAGTAACCAGATTTTGCATCATCTTCAGCCTTTCCTTGTGTGCTCAAGTTGTGCCCTGATGAGGACAACCGTGAAGGAGTTCCATGGGAAAAATATCTTGGGGTTGGGTAATGCAAGTCTTTTATAAGGCATATGTGCAAGAACATCTATGTGTAGCGAACAATTTAAGGCTTCATAGGCAGCCTGAATTTCCTTTTCTTTGACTGCTTTAACCTTGCAGACCAAATAATAATTCTAATCCAATTTCCTATTTTATGGTTTGTTTGGTTTCTTAAAAGAAAATAATGGAAGCATCAGGTGCCATATACAATGGAAAAATAAAAAGCCTCACCGTGGATTTCCATTGGGTTTTGAATGCTGCACTTGCAGTCATGCAGCAGGGCCCATTGCTGTTTGATTTCCAGAGCCCATGAGGGTCACTGGTAGCAGAGGAAGGTGTGATCCAGGTGGCAGATGGAGCACACACTCCGGTGCAGGGGATCTCTGAAGGAAGGAGGGATTTATTGTCGCTCAGCCCATCAAAGCCAGCCCCAGTCTTCCCATTTCTGGCTCAGGGGGTTTCCACAAGGTGTTCCCGAAAGAGCACGAGGCTGATGGCTCCAAGGGGCATAGCTCACATCGCTCTCACTCCTCCAAGGCTTGATGGTGTCCTTTCCAACAGAAAGGAGCCCACCCCTTTTTGCCACCTGTCTTATGCGGGTGCACTGGCAGAATCTCAGGGTTTCCCGCTGTGGCCTCTGCTGCTCACCCAGACCTTGGAAGGACCAGCGATTTTGGCAGTCGGCCAGCGCTGCTTGAGGAACTCGTGTAACGAGACAGGAACGGCGAATTTCACTGGTTTTGTCTCAACAGAAGGTCAGCCTGGTTCATGGAAAAGAAAGGGCATTTTTGCAGGCAGCGCTGAAGGATGCTGTGCCGAGCACTAAAAGCGTGCTGTAAATTGTGAGCTTCGCAGCGGAGCCCAGGCTCTTTCCTAGTATTTTCTGGTAGGCAGACTGGTGAGTGCTAGCTCTCATGTAGCAGCCTCAGCTACTAACGTAGCTCATCTTTTTGAGCACAAGGCTACAGGAATGAAAGTAAATTTGGAATGAAAAGACAGCATAGCAGGCTGGGCTTTTTAAGGTGTATTTCAGCACAGTGCTTTTGGGAAGAGATTGTAAAACTGATGTAGTGACCATTGGCTTCTCCTGGAAAACTGCATTAGATGATAATTGGTTTTCACTTTGTTATTTTATTTTTTCCTTTTACTGGTATTGTCCACTGCCTGTTTTACATAATTTTCTGACTATTGATTAACTTGTTTTTTTTGGCAGACAATAATTAGGAGGGATTCGTATTTTTCTTTGTACCATATGCTCTTTCTGCCTGTTTAGCATCCTTAGTTTGTTTTAACCGTACAAAGACATATAACTACTTAATTTATTCCATTTATATCTTACACATGAAAAAATGACACATTGCAACTAGCTTCCAGGACCAAATTAATTCCTGCTCTAATTTCATTGGTATCAGGAGAGCTTTACCAGTTGCAGATTGGCCCCATTCATTAGGCTGCCACAAGATAAATCAAGCAGGATAGCCAGTGATGCCAATGTGGTTATTCCCAAAGCTGTACTTCAATATTTCACAATAGTTTTCTGGGATCTCCTGATGTCTGCAAAGGAGTCAGTGCAGGGAGATGTAGTCTTTCAGCTTTGCCATATGCTGGAGATCTGAGTTTGTGTCACAGAGCAGCGTATATCCAAATTGTGCGTGTCAAAACGAGAGCAAGGTCCTTCAGAGAGGTTGCCTACTTAGAAATTCAGTGAGAGTCGTGAAAGACCTCAGCTTTCCGGTGGTATATCTTGATGACATTTCCTTTTCCCTATTCACATCCCTCAGCGATGTGCTGCTTCTCAGCATATTGGCAATAAAAAGGTATGTCCCTTCACAGGTTGGAACTTCATCCCACTTAAATCAGAGAAGATTTTATTTTACCCCTCAAAGATTTCTGTCCAGAAAAAAAAAGGTTCCTCAAGATAAAGATGATTTAAAAGCTAACAAAATATATATTTTACACATTGTACATATGCATATCTAATTATATATGTGTAAATATAAATATATATAAATATATGTGTGCATAAATGTGTACATATAAAAATATAAAATATCTTAACATTATATAAATATGCATATATGTATACTACTATTTGAGACTTCTGTTGTTAATTTGGGCCTTCTCTACAAGACTGAACAGTTTACTTTCTGCTTCTCTCTGATCGGAATCATTTCAGGGCTTTCTCATGTTAATCAAAACACCACAAACTATAGCATTTCCTTCTTTAGGTTCTGTAGTCCAGATTTTTGTAATGCAAAGTATGAGCTATTTGTTGCAATATTTCTTCTCGGAGCCCAAGGGTTTTGTCAGCTTGAGCACAGCCCACATCCTTGCATTGCTTCCTGAGCTGGGACGTTAGAAGGACAAGATGAACAGGGTGCGTTCAGTTCTTAGGTAGGAAACTCGTAAAATAGAATTTGAGCACAAAATAGCACTTTTCTTCTGATTCTGTAGCAAAGCTGTGCTCAGCGAATTGGGCTCAGAACTTCGCTGAAGGAGGAAAACTGAAACCCTGACCACTTATTATTAAAGATCCCTGTGATGGTTTTCACAAGAACAGGTGTGTGAGTCTCGCCATCCTGGCCAGATTCCTGTGTGTGCAATTGTGTTGTGCCTATCAAAATGACCTTCCTTCCAGTTTTCAGTCTGGGCAAAGTTAGAAGTAGTTCTGGTACTTAACACAATTATTTCAAGCCTGCTTTCTTCTGCTCTTGGCATTTTGGCTTTTCAATGGGAGTGAAGTAACTCCAGAATTTATATACTTAGTTTAGTGCTTTGCAATATTTGAAGGAAAGTTCCACCTTAATACTAACTGATTTTAACCTTGTCTATGAGAGAAATAAAGAGCATGAATGTAAAATCAGGGACTGAAATTTTTACTCATGCTCCATTTTCCCAGCTTGAAGCCTTGTTTTATTCTTCCCAGGGTGGCTCATACCCACAGAGCCTTTTTTCTTTTTTTTTTTCAAATTCACTGACAATTTTTGTTGAGAAGGAAAAAATGTTTGTTCATTTGAAGGAATGCGGAGAACAGTACATTGCAAAGCTATTGTGTGCTGCAGGAAAAACCTATCTCTGCTGGGAATTGGAGAAATCGGGATCTCAGGATCTCTGAGGGTAATTAAGAACAGCTTTGCCTGACTTATTTTAGCTTGTGATTAGGAGTTTTGAGTGCTAAATGTCTCATTGTTTCAAAAGCCGATGATTCCTTACATAAATCACTGTAAAATATATTCCCTTTAGGGAGAGTTCTGCCTCTGTGTCTTCTACAAAAAATATTCTCCTCAAGAGACCGGCGGGCCTGCTGCCTGGGACTCTGATCTCTTCAGCTCTCAGAAAGTAATTGGCATTAGACTTAGTTATTGCTTGGTTGTCATTGTGCCAGATGCTGCAGGAAGTGATTCAGCAGGTCAAATCCTTTCCTCTGGCTCATTAATGGATCAGAGCAGTTGAAGTAGGAGCTTCAGAGGTTTTTTTTTCCCCGTGAAATGTAAAACTTAAGTCCTTTGTGCTTTTCTTTCTTGAAGGATGACATGGCACCTCTTTAAAAAGGCTGGTTATCTGTCGCACCCCTAATTTTGAAATGTAACTCAGAAGAACATCTAGGTCCATTACTGCTCAGCTCTCCCCAGCAAACAAATAATGTTATCCTCTTTTTAAGGTGAAAAAAACACTCCATCAGAATCAAAGAAACAAAAAGAGCTGTGAGCGTATGCGTATTTTTTTCCTGCCATAATTTCCATTGTAAGGCTGATTTAAAGCCCAAAACTTTTCCAGAACAACAGATACACCTTTGTTCTTGTGACAACATTATTTTTCAGTTTGTATGGTCTTTTTATTAGTCATGTTATGTGGGCATCTAGAAATTGCAGTATACACCATCATTGCTCAGATACTACTTTCCCTTAGATTCCCCTTTCGTAAGCAATTGCACATGGTATCCTCTATTACGTATCATAAAGTTGAATATTATCTTCCTAAAGTATTAAACAACAGCTGTTTAATCTCAAAAATGATTGAATTTTAGCAAGAGATAAAATGATTCCTAAGGTTTATAGCATAATAGAAGCTTTACCCAGGCTATGACTTACTCCCAGTAACTATATAGATATGGCAATCTAGTGTCTCCCCAGTGTCATGCTGGGGGGAAAGTTATGTGGTTCACAGCTTCTTCTTGTGAATAAAGGGGATCACCCACAGGAGTTAGGTCACCCCACTAATGGGGCTTCTTTTTTATAAAAGTTACAATATGAAGGTAAATCATGATTAATTTGGGTTTCAGTGTGAGAAGCAAGAGAGTTGATCTCAGTCCCATTTCAACCACCCACATGTAATACTACATCGAAGCTACCACAGTAATCAGTCATTATTTGAATCTATAGAGTGACCCAATCTCCAGATATTAAAACCAAATGGATTTTGACTGGAATATAGTACTTATTTTCAATGCACTTTTTTTTTTTTCTTCCTTAATGGCAAACGTTAATGTGTCTGGCACACACTGAATGCATTAATGGAGCATTTAGCATCCAGAATTTTCCAGGGCGTTTGAGGAAGAGGTTAACAGCGTTTGTTGTGCTATCTTTATGTTTGTATAGTGCAAGCTGTGTGATAAATACAAAATGCTGCAGAGTCCAGGAGAAATACAGAAGTTAAGTTTCTCATAAACAGATATAATGGGAAAGCAGTTGGTATAGGAGCAGCAAATTCTGAGATGCTAAGAGAAAAAGACAAATTTAGATTTTGATCCTGCAAGCTTGTCTATGTGCGTTTAATATAATCTGTGCCGTGGTTTGTGCTAAAAATAAAGAGATTGTGCATGAAGAAGTGCCTTAAACATGCTGTTAGAAGGACAGTGAAATCCTCTAAGTCCCTTCTGTAATATGACTTCGGACATCAAGGTAGTGCAGAGCATTTATAGAACTCTAAGTTTTCTGAATATTACACTTCATTTAGGCTGTTTTCTTGAGAACCACTGTAATCTGTAAAAAGCTGGATCCTAAATACTGAAATCTGTAAAATTAAAAAGACCAGACTGTTTATGCTCTGAATTATAAATGTAGATAGTGAAGAGTGACATTTTACATATTTTTTTGAGTTTAATAACCCCAGGAGCAGTTAGTAAGTGAAAAACAGAACATGATTTTTGTCTGCTGAGTGTCCTTTTAATTTCACAGTGTGCAAATAGCTTTTGATGTGAAGACTTGGTGCCGAAGGAAGTAAGATAATGGAAGAATCTTTAAATTGCATTATATCACTCATGCTACTCTGCTAACATCAGCCATGAGCAAGGAGAGGATAGTAAGCGGAAGATAACAACAAGAAAGAGAGTCTGTGGTGATTACCACTTAATTCAATTACTGGTTAATTAAATCAAAGCATCAGGAGGAAAAATCATTTGGATTAAAAATGAATATAACTTCCATCCTTTATTTGATTTGTTGTAGGAAGGAATAAATGGGGTAATTTAATCACTGACATAAAAAAGTTTCAGTAATTCTTTCAGAAATAAGGAGCCCTCAAATGTGAATGAGGTAGCAGAAGCAAGCCCAGGGCACACCCACTAACGTGAAAGATGACTGCATGGGAAGAGTTGTGCTATTTAGAGATTGTTGTTGTCATTTAAACTACTATCATGTGCTATGTGAGCTGTGATATGAACCCTCTGGTCGTGTGGATAGTCGGATCAACTATTTATTTCAGAATAAGCAATGGGAAAAGCCTCAGCAGAATGAAGAGGATAAGGCTTTGTTTCCCATGATCTGCTTTACTCCTATTTATTTCTAGGCTATTACGAATTGTCAGCAAAATTTTCACAGATCACATCACTGCAGTGCCTGTTGGTATCTGTGAGACTGGGAGTTTCTATTTATAAGTGGTTAGCATACAAATATACTGATATTTACCTGGAGCTAATGAAGCGTCTTTGCTACGAGAAATAGTTTAATAATCGCACAACATTGCATTCCCATGCTTTGGCAAAGTTAAAAATGACAGCACGACTTCTTAAGACTCGGGGAGAGATTCTGTTTTCATCTCTGCCTTTTGGTCTTAGTTGTTTTTTCTCCTCACATCTGGAAACTTAGTACTGTGATGAAAATACTGTGCTATTAATTGGGAGTTAATTTTCGCTTCCACTACAGTCTTGCTTCTCCATCTTTGATTAACCTATTCCACCTTCTGTGGGATAATTCCACTTCTGAAACTGATACTGCTCTTCCCTTTCATATGCTCTTTCCTCTTGCTTGTTGTGACTCCATGCCCTTTGAGTAAAAATATTTTTTAGTTTTTCTCCAGGGTCTGCCGCAGCAGAACTTTGAACTTGTCCTCTAAGGCCATGCTAATGAACAGCCTGAATTTTTCAGTCTCTTTCCTAAAATGTGCAAGAACTAAATCAACATGATAAAACTTACAAGGATGTAGCTATAATTACTGAGGGTGTAGTTCATTAACTACCTCTATTAAAAAATGTTAGTATGACAAATTTCAACTAACACTATAACCTTGTTTTGAATATCTGCTTGGCCCTCTTAACCAATGTATAGTTGGGTTGCTATCATTTTTATTCTTGCTGAGAAGAGCATCCCAAAAAAGTTAAATTTTTTTGTTTGGGTTTGTTTTTTTTTTGTGGATAAAAGAGACTGAAGAAGACCTATGACTCTCTTATTAGCGACAATCCAGACTCCCAGCTACAGTGAATTGACACAGCTTTCCTTAGTCAACGGAACTACTTTGGTCTAGACGCCGCATCACAGACTATTTTTCTTACTTTTTATAGACTACGTGGCTCAGAGTTCAGAGCACTATAGATCAGCAGTTTTGCACTTACCTCCTTTCTGTGCTCAGGCTTCCCCTGTGTCCTCCAGTAAACCACTTTACTTCTCCATACCTCAGTTCTTCATCTGTAAAATATTGGTAATGGTGTAAAATATTGCTAATGGTACTGCTATATTTTGTAGAAGTTTGGTGTGGATGAATATGTTGAAGATGGTGGCCCTCTCAGATGTGATAGGAATGGGAACTGTGTAATTATCCATGAAACAAAGAAGTGAATACGTATCAAAATACAAAATCTTCATTCGGGTAGCTTCACTTTAGCCGTTACACTGATAAGCTTCTCAGCTAATCTTAAAAGTTTAGATTTATGCCAAAGCTATGAGCAATTGCAAGTGTTTTGTTGTGTTCGTCTGGGCACTTTTACATGATTGGCAAGCATTACAGATGAAAATCTTTCTGGGGTGATAACTGTGAGTGCTTAAATAATAACTGCTATTTCAACCTTATTTTTTATGGCAAATATAGATTGTATTTTTGTTCTTGTCCCAGACCTCTGTGAAGCCCCACATATCACCTGGTAGATTTAAGAGTGCCTGTGCCATACCTAGCAAAACCATTTGTTTCTTTGGTGTTATGTATGTGTCAAGAACTCAGTTTGCCTATTAATGTGCTCCTTTCTTCCTTTTTTCCTTTTATTTGTACATCCTTTAGAACCCCTTCCTGTGAGCAGTGTTTCTATCTATGATTACAAACCATCTCCAGAAACAGGAGTGTTGTTTGAAATTCAGTACCCAGAGAAGTACAATGTTTTTACCAGGGTAAATATAAGCTATTGGGAAGGAAAAGACTACCGAACAATGCTGTACAAAGGTAGGAGGAAACTATTCCGCTAAAACTTAATGCTAACTCTGCTGGAAACATTTTAACAGTGCTCTTAGGTGTGGCTTTGGCATGTATTGGTTGTAACGATTTATATTTCTGGCAATGTGTCTGTTTATATAGTAACTTTTATGTCATGAAGTAAGGGATGGGTCTTTGAACGGAGCTAGTGGTTCGCCTTGGATTTAAACCTGCTTCCCATCCTAGTTCTAGTGATGCTTCCTTTCTTTTGAATTTTAGAGGAAGACTGCGTGGTCTGGGTGGGGTTTTTTTACTCAGTTCTGAAATCAGCCTGGGAAGGGATCCCCAATTTCTGGTGCTTCCAAATAAACATGTACACTAAAATCCCACAAACTTTCCACCATTTTTTTATCTTCCCTGCTGATGTACAATCCAAAACAAAAGGAAAAAGGAAAGAAACCCAAAACTCTGTAGGAAGATACATTTTTTGCTTTCTAGGTATGCTTGTTGAGATCCCTGGATGACATACTGCACCAGCTGAAAGCATAAAAACGTTCCTAGTCCCATGCCTCTGGCAAAGGTTTCCTCTTCGGTGAACAGTTGATAGGAAACCCATTCAATATACCTGATTCCTGGTGCAGGATTTAAACCTGGAAGTTCTGTATCACCATACAGCAACACAGTGCTAATAGTGCTATGCTGTGTGGTACTGTGTATTACTGTGACTTTCAGCATTGTCCCTGAGAGAATAAACCCTGCTGCATATCATAAATTTTATTTTTTCTTAAATTAATCTAATCAAAGGCAATCAATCTGACAATCTAGACAGTCAGTCTAAACAATTTAAACAACCAATGTAGCCATCTAAAGTCTAACAAGAGCAAATTCTGCTTTTTTTTATTTGTTTAAAATTGAACTCCGTTTTGCCCTGCAATACAGCTTAAGCATAGTATTTATCTCAAAGATATAAATGGAACTGTCCTATGGAAAGCAAACTAAGAGGTGAGAAAGGCACCTGCACACTCTGCAGGCCCTGAAACCCCAATGGTTTAACATTGTGTAGTGGCTGTAAAATGCTTTTGAGCAATCCAGTAAGTGCTGGATTGAATTTTAGGCACTGAACGAAGGCTCCCAGTGTAGAAGTCTGGTCACTGTAAGCTCTCTGTAAGGTCAGCAGAGGGAGATACGCACCTCCAGAAGGAGGTCAGAAAATTTTGGAGTCTCCTTGCTTCAGTACAGAGCGGGGCTAGAAATCACATTTTCAATGCTGTGAAGTGCCAGAAGTTAGGAAGGGAGATGCTGGATCTCAGCACAAAATATAGGTGACCTCTTTCCAGAGAACAAAAGGGATACCATCAGTAATTTTTGCCTTCTGCAGCTTATACATGGTTCCAAGGGCTATAATGCTGCAGCTGCTGATTAATAAAAAAGTCAACCTGAATTAAGAGATTCACTAATCAACTTGCACACTCCTTCCCTTAGCCAAATAGCCCAAAGCAACTTCTCTTCAGCCCACATGTTTACTGATGTTGGACGTGAGCTCAGCTCCCAGTTCCGCGGCTTGCGCTCAGTTGCATGGTGGATGGCCCTTTGAGCATCTACCCCAAACATTATGCCTCAGTCAGCAAAAGACCAAGGAGGCTTTTGCATGCAGCAGTTAAAGGTCTGCAGAAACTGTCAGATGCTCTTTGAGATATTCAGCGTCACGTGGAACAGGTTGCCAGTTTCAGTTCCCTTTCCTGTGAAAAGTAGTTCGTGTTTCTTGTGCTGGGCTTTTTTTTTCATAGCAAAGTGGCTTTGACAGCCAGGAAAAATGTTGGCAAGCTGAATTATTAGAATTTCATGTCTCAGACCAGGCTGAACAGTGTTTAAACATCTGAAACACTGCCAGTTCAGCATGTGCAGTTACATTATCAGAAACTGAACATTTGATGTATTTTCCTATTTTTTTCCTTTCCTTTTTTTTTTTTTTTTTAACCTTCTGCAGATTTCTTTAAAGGTAAAACAGTTTTCAATCACTGGCTGCCAGGTATATGCTACAGTAACATCACATTTCAGTTGGTATCAGAAGCAACCTTCAACAAAAGCACACTAGTGGAATACAGCGGGGTCCAGCATGAGCCCAAACAGCATAGAACAGGTGAAGAAAATTATTATGTCCCATTTGCTCCCGGTCTGTCTGTCTGCTTTCCTTCCTGCCACGGGGAGGGGACTGATCCCACAGAGAGGAGGCTGTGTGTGGGAGCAGTCCCAGGAGCTGCTCCTGGCCAGGAGCATGGGAGGAGGATGCTGCGGCTAGTACAGAGGGTTATGTGTACAATATAGTGCAAAGGGAAATTTGCGTGAGCGTTTCTGTTACAAAGCTTGCTTTTTAGAAAAGAAATTCTGCTTCCTTTGAGATATCCTAGACCATGTGCTGGGAATTAATTTTTAAGCCACCAGAATAGCCACACTGATCATATTGTTGATTTATCTATATCGGTCTGTCTCCTTGCACACTGAATCATGGCTAAACTGTTGGAGAAGGCCTTCTTCACTGTGCAGTCTTCTATCATGGAGAAGAAGAATATCATAGTCGTCCTACTTGGCGGCCAGTTTGTGCCCTGAAGCTTGAACTTTTAATTTCGAAGACAGCAGTTGCAAAGGCTGAAAATTGCATTTGTTCAGGGTCCAGAACTAATTTAATTTGGCCCTGGGATGGTGCCCAAAACTTGCCTCTTAATCTGTTGGACCACAGACATTTTCCAGGGTCCAAAGTGAAATGAACCAGTGATAAAATCAAAAGGCCAAATCTTCGGATGAATACACTGATGTTGGTCCATTGCCTTGGACAGAGCAAAGCCAACTGATGCCAGCTGAGTTCTGTCCTAGGGATCCTAAATATAGTTATCAAGATACTCAACCTAAGAATGCGACCAACAGCATCACATTTTTCTTTCCTGATGCCCTCCCATCCCTCATTCTTCACACAAACTGCAACGAGATTGTAGCATCTGGTTTTGTATTAGTGGCTGTGGCTGGGACAGATTAGTGAACAGATTAGTGTGTTGTAAGGTGCCAGCTTAAAAGGTGCCAGTCAAAATCGTTTGCAGAGGCTGCTCACACTTATTGTGTGTAAGGGCTGACAGACAAGCAATTACAGTGAGGCAGACAAAATGCTGTGTGTTCACCTCCTGGCACAAGTTGAACTAACTTCTTTGCGTGCCAGAATTTTATCTTCTAGAGAACCAAATCTTAAGATCAAGTTTTCACAAATATTAAATTTAAACTGATGTTTAACGCTTGTGAAAAGGTGGCTGCCAAAAGCATATGAAAAGCCCTACAGCAATGTGTGAAGGTCATACTTTTTAAATATGAGCTATGTCATATATTAGTTTTGCATATGTTTTTCAATTCATTTCTACAGAAGTGGTCTTTTTGATGATCAAGATCTTTCTGGAAGACACAATAAAATAAATGAAGATCCACTCTTACAAATTCATACTCGAGTAGCCTTGCTGCTATAATAGCACTGAAGTCTGTTTTACTGTGACTTCACATCTGCTTTTCTTCCTGGTATTCTTGAGTCGTGATTCTTCTGTGAATTTACACTCATCTTGATCCTACTAGAATCACTTCTGCTATAACTGTATGTGTAAGAGAAGGGAGAATCTTAATAAGAATAATTTATTTCAGAATATCCATAGATGCATTGTTTTTCTGTTTCTCTGGTGAATTAACACATTGTAAATATGCACAGAACATACCTATTAAAAGACTAACCCTTGCTTCTCTTCTAGTTCCTTACCCACCTCGAAACATTTCCGTTCAGATTGTACCAATCAACAGAAACAACTGGGAAGAGCACAGTGGGAATTTTGCAGAAGAATCCTTTATGGGACCACAAGAAATCATAAGGAAAGAAAAATTTAGCCATTTTTCTGACAACCCACCTGACATTCCAGTAGCGAACACATCTGCAGCCTGGCCAGACTACCGCTATAACAGCACTGAGTACGAAACCACGTCACAGCCGTACTGGTGGCCTAACGAAGCTGAGTCATCAGAGGGTGAAGAGGAGTTTGTCAATGCAGTTTCCAGTGATTATGAGGCCAATGAAGTCAACACATCTGGAAAACTCAAGCCAGAGTCCCCCTCCTTCCTTCCTGTACAAATGGTGCTGACCTGGTTACCACCAAAGCCTCCTACTGCATTTGATGGTTTCCATATCAGTATTGAAAGGGAAGGTAAAACAGAGCCATATACCCTTTTCATACCCCTTTTCTGTAATTTCACTGGTGGGTTGTCTCCTCTACAAATTATTAATTACCTAGTACTCTGCTTCAGCAGGCTTTGTTAGATCTCCTGTATTTCTTGAGAAGTTTCTTGCACTGAATAGCATCAAATTCTGGCTGGGCTTCATAAAAGTAAGGGAGAAGGGGTAAATCACAGTTTGCAATTCTCTTTTGTTAAACAAGATTTATACTGTTGTACATATTGCTGCACTGTTTGCACTGCAGTCATCGTAAATCCATTCAGGTATCAGAGAAAGGAGAAACAAGCTGATAGAGATTTGAGATGAAGAAGTTACATTATCATGTAACTTTGTTAGCCACTGAGAAAGGTTCTCAGGGGGACCTCAGCTGTAAGGGGCATACAGAAAAGATGGTCTTCATTCAGTTCCACAGTTGTCTCAGAAGACAGCTACTGAACATATTCCCTAGGCCACAAGGAGGCTGAGGTGGAGAATGGCGAGACTTTTCAAGCGATGAAGCTGCAGTAAAATGGCCATGTTGCTTAAAGATTTTCTGTTTTAGAATCTATTTTCTCCAAATGAATTTTATTTCCTGACGAGCAGTTTTCATAAGCCTTCCCACACTGATGGCAAATACTTTTTTTGCAGAATAAGAAAGCAATGGGTAGAAAATTGGAAGCTCCTTTTCATCCGTGCCATGCTTTTCCTTACTAGTATAGTCATGGCAGCCCTATTTTATCATCCCTGTTACTGAATGAAAATTTGTCCTGGGTTTATCGTTCCTCTATACCTATACTGCAGCCCTAGTCATTAATTACTCTTGTGCTGATGGCAAGAAGTAAAACTACCCACATAAATCCAGTCCTTTTGGGTACCTTTTAATCCCTCAGCAGAAAATGTATTAGCATTTCTGATATAAATCATTTTCTCAGTGGCTGGAGCCTTTCAAATTTCAATTAATCCACACTTTTTTTCCCCTGATTTAGAGAACTCCACAGAATTTTTGACAGTAAGTGAGGACACTCACAAATTTGTTGCTGAACTGAAAGAACCAGGAAAATATAAGTTGTCTGTAACAACATTTAGCTCCTCTGGCTCTTGTGAAGTTCGTGGAAGTCAATCAGCAAAGACACTCAGCTTTTACATCAGTAAGTATCTCAACAAATCTGTCTTTTTCTCCCACACTGATATAACTTCAATGTACAGAGTTTGACCCCTGTGGCAGCTATGACATCTGCTGCATGATCAGAAGAGTCTGGTCTTCTGGAATTCCCTGTGCCAGAGAAGGAAATACAGTGTGAATATGTTATATCCTGCCTGGATGGGCCTTCATTGTGCTGTCCTGGCAGAGCTAAGAACTGAAAGCAGGTGACGTATTTGATAGAGTCACAGAATCATAGAGTCATGGAATGGTTGGGGTTGGAAAGGACCTTAAAGATCACCTAGAGTCATTGCCCAGTGTTTAGAAGTGGCTCACTGAAACAGGTTCCCCTCTTGCATCTTTCAAAGAGAGGATTTAATTCAGAGAATTAAGTCAGTGGTTATAGAAATTATTGAAAATATTTAACTTCCTTACTCCTGGAGGCTGGATGAAGGGCATCTCGGGCCAAGAGTGTGGGAATTGTGCAATTAAACACTGAACTCTGAAATTACATGGTCTCTGAGAGAACACAGGGAAAATTACAGTAGATGAAATAGTTCAGCCTGCTAAATTCAGAGGAGAAAAAGTAATTTATTATTTCCCTGTAGAATCCCAGGGTTTCTTAACTGAAGATTTAGTGAAAGACAAAGTAACAATACACTACTGTGCAAACTAATATCGTGACTGACAATTAGATCAGCAAGTGAGACAGGTGTTGGTGAATTCAGATTATCACCCTTCTGATGGCTGTGGTCACCTTTGTACCTTTTTCTACAAAAATAGATATAGCCTACAAAATGCCAGTACAATAAGAATAGGGGAATACTGCAGCACTACACAATTTTATGTGTGGGAAGATAGTGTCTCCCCCAAAACATGAATGCTGCAACAAGACACGGTGGCTAAGGCTGGCAGAAATATTCATATTAAAAGGAAACGTATCAAGTACTTAAATACATTGCTAATGAAATTTTGTCTTTAGTAGCTCATAACATTTGCAAATACTAACTATTTAGGCTTAAATTCATCATAATGCTTGACTGCATGTAACTGAATTTTACCATCGCCCCTATGGTTTTAACAACTTTATTGTTGAAAGAAACAGTATTTGGAAAACAAAGAGAAAAGAGGGAACAGCACATGCGAGAAAGGGCCTCTGCTGTTGTAATTTCACTGTCTTCTGGTTTTCTTTAGGAATAGTTATTAGACAGCTTCATTATATGGAAAGCATTAAAGTATATGTAAATATACAAGTATATAAAATAAATTATGTAGTGTTGCAATTAGTACCAAATGTTATTCATTTTAAAGGGTGTGACTTATTTCTATTAAGCAGTATGCAATACAGTGTCCTTCATGAAGTCTACAAACTGGGGACAGAGACCTGAGAGAAATGAGAAAACGTTAATCCAAAGTATAGGGATATGGATTGCTAGATTAAGGATGAACTTGAATCTCATTGGGTATAAAGTATTAAGATGTTACAGGAATGTAACGGATATTTCCATTTTACCAGTAGCACATTAGGTTGTCTGAGCATTTGGGGTTTTTTCTGTTAGTTTTTCAGCCTTTTAGAACCACATGAGCTTTCTTGGCAGTTGTCTTACTCATTCTGACAAAGGCAAGATCCTTAGTCTTTTAGGTAGATTTTGTATGTATTTCGGGTAGTACGCCAAACCTGAGATATGCACAAGTACTCCAAAGGTGGAATTGCTTTTCCATTCTTCTTCGTGAGTCTAACCAAGTAGGCCTTGCATGAGGACTACAACTTTGGGCTGTGACGTGAGGTACCTCAGTTCCCTTAATGCCGATGCTGAAAAAATTTCTAAATTGTAAGAGCTACACATACATGCACTGGCTCCAGAGGTGAATCTGATGATCTAATTCCTTTTTTTCACCTGAGTTAGGTGTGGGTCTGCTGTCATGAATAAATTCTGCTCCCAGCTTCAGCCTTGTCTTATCCTTGCAGCGTTCAGTCAGTGAATCATCCTGTCACATTACTGGCTGGTATTACACAACATTTTTTTTGCACCCAGATAGCAGTCTGGAATGTCAAATCTTATAGGCTGATCTTACACCAAATTCTTGCTCCAGCGTTTGTTTTATTTTCTTAATAACCTTAAAGTACCATTAGAATTGTGTGGAGGAAAGGGATGTCAAGGAGAGCGCTGTCACAAGCATCACTTAAAAAGTGACAAGAAAAGGTGACAATTTTCATGCAATCTGAAGTTTTCACCAAGTCTAGCAGAAGAAATTTTCCAAATTGCTATTTTATATATATTTAAATCTGTGTTCTTTACTAAGTGCTTCAAACAGTCTGATGGAGACTGAGATTCTTCACTGTGGTAACCGCTGTGAACTCGTTTTTCACACTTCAAGGCTGTAGTGCACTTGGAGGGTATGTTAGTGCGTGGAGAGGAGAAAAAAATTGTGTGCTTGTCCTTTAATGTTTGTCAATGATCTGTACATTATTGGATGCCACTGCTTTTAAACATTCCCTTGGAGAAAATCTGATATTGCTGAGTGGTTTCTGGTAAGCAATAGAGAATACTGCAATCTGAATTTTCAAACAGTGGTGGTCCTCTCATCGTCTCCTGCTGTGCTACAGGTGAAATAGCACTGGCCACAGGCTTCCCAGGGGCCGCCATCTTCGCTGCCTGAGCGTTGTGGAGATGGACAGCTGTCAGTCCACTCTCTTTCACTAGTAGTGAATAATCCCATAAAAGAAGGGTGTTTTAAAATCAGTGCCTCAACCGCATAGAGTGGCTTGCTCAAATGTGCCTTTGGGATGTGTCCCAGGCCCCACAGGTGAATGGATAGAAGAGCTCACTGAAAAGCCCCAGCATGTGACCGTGACGGTGCTAAGCTCCACTACTGCCCTGACATCCTGGACGGCATCACAGGAGAGCACCGGCAACAGCACCATCGTGTCTGTGGTCTCCCTGACCTGTCAAAAGCAAAAGGAAAGTCAAAGGCTTGAAAAGCACTACTGCACTGAGGTAAGAGGTGGAAGCTGGAGCCTTTTCAAATGCAGAAAAAATTGTTTCATCACCCTGCTGGGTGGGATCGTCGTGCCCAAGGGCCCTACCAGGCTCAGGGCTGCAGAGCACAGCAGTAGGTGCTCCCTTCTGCAATCTAAAGGGACACGGCTGATGCAGAGTGTAGGGGAGAGCACAGCATTCAGGAATGAAAGTGTGCAGTAAACCCCAGTAGTGTTAAAATTGTATTTCTGTTGGAGCAACTGTGGCCAGTCCTTTGTTTGAGCTTCTGAGTTATGTTGTACCCTTTGAGACTTTTTTGTGGCTGTATGGTTTAAGCCCAGTCGGCAGCTACCACTACACAGCTGCTCGCTCAATTCTCCACCCCCCTTCCCCCAAAGGGTGGGGAGAAGACAAAGAAAAGGAGGGGAAAGGAAAAAAAAAAACACCTCGTGGGCTGAGATAATTATAATTTAATAGAACAATAATGAAAAATGAAAATAATAATAATAATGGTAAAAGAATATACGAGATAAAATAATACAACTCAAGTCACTCTCACCGCCTGGTGAATTGGTTGCCCAGCCCCTCCTGGGCAGCGATCGCAGTTTCCCGTCCCCTGGCCAACCCCTATTTATATACTGAGCATGGCGTCTATGGTATGGAATATTCCCCAGCTTGTTCCGTCTATGCTTCTTCTCAGCTCCTGTGGGAAGGTGAAAAAAGTCCTCAACTGATATAAACATCACCTGGCAACAACTAAAACAATACATATTGTCCACGGGAACTTTCATACCAAATTCAAAACGCAGCAGCTACTAGAAAGAAAATTAGCTCCGTCCCATCTGAAACCAGGACAGTAGCAGTAGGCAAAATGGTGCCATATCGTAACACTTTGGGATTGCCCCAACCCAGATGTAGGACCTTGCACTTGGCCTTGTTGAAATTCATGATGTTGGCATGGGCCCACCTCTCTAGCCTGTCTGGGTCCCTCTGGACAGACTGCCTGTGATTTGGATGGACAACAATTCTTTAAGGCTGCCATATGGGATGTGTTTAATGATCAAGAATCCTGAAGCCTCAAATATAACAGTTTTCTGTTACTTGAAACCCTTAGTGAGTGCAACCCCACGTCAGATCCTGTGGCTATGATGGATCAGTGGCATGTGGCTCCAATGAGAAAGAGGTTTTAGCCCACATCTCAGTTACGTTACTAAGATGCTGATAAGGTCATTTTCTGAGCAGTGCCACAGCTTCTGTCTGGCTCCCTAAAATGTGTGTGACAGGGGAGTCTGCAAAGGACTGCAGTGCTGCTCTGCTGCACCCTCAGCTTGCCCATAGGAATAGAAGGAGACTGCTAACACTCACAGTAAATCTTCATCTCCTTCAACTTTTTGATTAGCCCTGCAAGTTAATTAATACAGGGATTCTGCATCCTTTAAAAGTGTCTTTTCAAATGAATCTTTGTCAAAATGTTTTGGGTTTTAT
Organism: Ibidorhyncha struthersii; assembly: GCA_013398815.1. Taxonomy (NCBI): domain Eukaryota; kingdom Metazoa; phylum Chordata; class Aves; order Charadriiformes; family Charadriidae; genus Ibidorhyncha; species Ibidorhyncha struthersii. The sequence goes on from VZSZ01003428.1 coordinate 105,157, forward strand.
TACAAGACTGTCCATGAACTTAAATGTTTGGAAGTGTCTTTAGATGACAATTTGAGAATTGTTTGTCAGAATCAGCTTGTAATCTCCTTGAGTTATTTTCCTTTCCTTTATTAAAAGTGTAGTCACTACATCAGGAAGTAAAACAATACAGTACGTGATTATAAACCACAGATAGCAAGTATATACATATATGATTAAAGGAAATAATACAAAATTCATCTACAGACTCAGAAACAAGTAGCTAAAGCTAATCCGTGAATAAACAAGATATCTGTAAAAGTAAATGCGTGTTTATTGCAAGTAGGTAGAAATATCTAAATGCAGTTATTTGTTTCTTTTGCTCATTACAAATGTTCGTACCACCTCTAATCAAATTTTATCAGCTTATTATACCTGGAATTATTAATGTCTGTTGGTTTGAATTCTCCTTGACAAGCTGAAAAGGGCAAGATTCAGTGCAGAGTTCTATCCATTTCTACAATTATGCATGATTTAAAAGTGATTTAGCTTTCCAAAGCAGCTGTTAAAGATAAGTTCCCTTCCTCATGAAGTCTGTGCTGACACCGATGTAGTCACAAGCATCGCAATAAAACACCAGTGCAAAGGTGGCTGTGATACAGCCTTCAGAAAGGTTGCAAAGAAAATATTAGTAGGAAATACCAGCCTGCAGTTCTAGAAGGGGTGCATGAAGTCCTTTCCTCAAAGCTGCTCTGTGCGTTTGCTGTTAGCTGGCTCTTCAGGAGGTAAGACTTTTCGTATTGAATCAGACCAGGAATCACCTGGTCATGCTTTCTGCCTCCTGCTCTGACCGATACCTGGTGTGTCACAGCTGAAGTTTCAATGGTGATGTTTCAAACTGAAAAGAAAAATCAGAAGGTCCCATTGTCAGGTTTTGTGGTACCGTGCAAGAGAGGTGAAAGAGTAATTCCTCTCTGATTTCACCATGCAGTCATTTAACACTTGCTTTCAGAAGGCAGCTTTCCCATAATGCTGCCTTCAGCTCACATAGCTCCAGATGAATCAGATGGCCAATGAAAAACCTCAGGCTTTTATTGAAAACACACTGTCTAAATAATATCACCTGAATATGAATAATGTAGCCTGAATATTTCAATAAACTTTGACAGTAGGAAAGAGTGGGTCTGCAGTGTGACAGCTGACCTTGCACAGCAAGACAAGTGTGATTCTCTGAGTCAGGTCATTTGTCAAGTCAGTCCTGACTACTCTCACAGTTTTGCTGTTTTGGGCTTAATGAATGGAGTTTTAGCTGCTGATGCCAGTGTCTTCAGAATACGCCTTTTGTAACTGGAGTAGTTCATGTACAGTCTCAATCTTCTTTTAATTAACCAATTAAATACCTCATATCTGATGCATTCCCCTCCTATTAGGTGAATTCAAGCAGCAGCCTCATTGAAAATCTTGTTCCTGGTGCCCAGTACCAAGTTGTGGTTTACTTACGGAAAGGACCACTGGTTGGACCGCCTTCTGATCCTGTTACATTTTCCATTGGTAAACACTGCACCTACTGTTTGATATGTGTTTTGGTGTGTTTTTTTTTTTTTTAAATATGCGTAGTGTATTCATTAAACTCTAGAACCCATGAAGAAGTACAAAATTGTCATGTTGGTTATTTCAAATGTAATGAACACTTATTGAGAATATTTTTCTTGCATTGTCTAGCCCATTACTGAGGTGGGGAAAATGCTCCTTCAGTGGAAGATAGATATTTCACATTTAAATGTTAAGTTATTACCAAACCTAACCAGAGAGCAATTATGGCCAGGATTCACACACAGGCGGCCCTGTGGAAAGAACCATCTTCACCCTTGGACACCTGAATATATGTCTGTCTCTAGCAGTGCTCGTGGTCTGTGTCATTTAGGGTGGGAGTCACCTCACTTAGGTGTAGCCAGCCTGAGCTGCAGGTGGTCTGTGATGCACGGAGAGGTGTGGGCAATTCCTAGATGTGATTTATTCCCGCTGTCTCACAAAGTCCATGGGACTGCTCTTCAGACATTTGTTGCAAATGTGCTTTATGAAGGATGTAACACGGCCCAGTCCAAAGGCTAATAGTCAGGAGAGCTGGCTTATCTCCTATGGTATTATGTGACCATCACCAGCTTCAGTTGTGTATGCCTTGATTTTCTTGAGTTTAACAGTGGATCTTGATGTTCTCTGCTTTGAGATTTGAACATAAGAAGAACCCTCTGAGACTGAGAGTAACATTTTCAAGAACGTGGTTTTATGGCCAACAGAAAGAGCTGCTGCCCCTATGCCTGTAATTCAGGATTCCACCAGGCTCCTAAATAGTCATTTAGGATAGAATTCAGTATCTTTTAGTTGTATCGTTTATTTTGTTAAGGTTACCGTTTTAACAAAATGTATTAAGAAGAGAATGGGCAAAGAGAAAGAGATTCGGTGTATAGAGTTACATTTGCAGAGAAATATTTCGCCTGAGTCACCCAGCTTCTCCTTTTGACAAACAGGCTGCCTTTTGGGAGAGCAGGTGGCTGAAAGCTAGAGATCTTCAGTACTTTTCATTCTGCTTCCTCTCTGTGATGTAGGGAAGAAAGTGAAACAGAAAAAAACGAAGTTAAGCTGTTAAGAATTGAATCCTTAAATGAAAGCAAACATGTGGACTAGTGAATGTGGTGAAAGCCTTTTCGTTCTAGGCAATCTCCTTATATATTTTCATAAATTGGGTCTGAATAACAGATTGAAAAGCGAGTATGATACATTTCAGTAAAGGAAAAAAATAGTAAGCAAATATACTTTATTATTAAAATCTCTATTATTGGACAATTTTTACAAATCCTTTTGATTTTATTTCTCACTGTATTTACTTCAGAAATCTGCAAAATTTTATTTTCACTTGAGAAAGTAGAATTATATATTCCTGAAGTAAGTAAGTTCCTTCATTTTCTCCATTTTTTGTGGCCTCACAACCATAAAAAGTTCTTACAAAACTCAAAACGGCAATCGATTTCTAAACAAAACATCTCATAGATTTCTTATTATAAAGGGGATGTTTTTATGGAGTAAAACAACAGTTGTATGAGTGTTCATTTCATCACAGGATATTGAATTTGATATCAAAATAGTAGAACTGCAAAACAAAGTGTTCTGTGAAATTATCAGTGCTGGTTAATGATGAATGAAACTGAAATAAGATAAAAAACACTTTTGAAAGTATTCAATTCTCCCCATGGTTATCCTAAGCCTCACTTTCACTGGGTGAGTATTAACACTTTGGAGAAAGCAAAGAAAAGATGTGGTAAATGATTTATGAAGGGAAAGGCAATTGTGCTAACACGGGCTGAAGTAATCTGGGTGCTGGTCTCAGCGCTGACCCGGCCTGCAGTAGCTGGGGCTCTGCAACCCTGGCAAATATTAGCAAAGTACTTATTTAAGTAGCCTCGGTTAAGTCATGAAGAATAATTGCTTTCCAGACAAGTAAAGGTTGCAGAAGTTGACCCTTATGTGACATTTTTCAAATCATTCGACTTCTCTTTCTCACTCATCATCTGTGAGGAAAGAATAGCAATACATGACAGCACCTTTAGGTTCCCCCGGGGAAGGACGGATAGACATAAAAAATATTCTTTCTTGTAGCCTTTATCTTCCAAAGTGTTATGAGTTTTGGTGCTTTTGTTTTTGAGCAACTTGAAATATCTCCTAAACAGCGTGATTTTCAAAGTAGAATGGAACCCTCAGTTTGTGAAAAATCAAACCCTGACTTTATCTCAAGCTAGGCAGCCAACACCAAGTAGCCTCTAGTCTTTTCTGAAAAAGTAGACGAAACAAACTGGAGAACAAATGCTGAAAATTAGTATTCCACTGCTTGTGACAAGGAAGTTGTTGGGAATTAATGTCAGGAACAAACCAGCAATAGGTAGAACTTGATTAAGGAAAGGTATTGTTTTAAAATAAAATGTAACTGATAATGCACACGTTACTAACCACAGTTTCTGGTTTGTAGTGCCCACTGGAATAAAGGATTTGACGCTTTACCCTCTGGGACCTACTGCTGTAGTTTTGAGCTGGAACAGACCTTTCCTTGGGGTGTTCAGGAAATATGTTGTAGAAATGTTTTACTTCAACCCGTCAACGATGACCTCTGAGTGGACAACCTACTACGAAATAGCAGCAACCGTCTCTTTAACCGCCTCCGTGGTAAAGTGACCATTACTGGCTATTGCTTTCCCATGCTTGTGTGGCCCTGGCACCCTGTGACCTTTCTTTGCCCAGCATTTCCCCTGTGAATATGTCTATATGCCTTTAGGCTTGGCACGTTTTTCCAGGCAAAGCAGAGAAAATGGCCAGCATGCTAGAGGCGTTTTCTGTTCTAAAGTAAGGGAATGCCAGCTGACCCATGCTAAATTTTAAGCAGAGTGATGAGTTAGGAGATGAGCCTCTTTTTTGTTGACAAATGGGCATGCTTAGCAAGTCCAGAGCCAGCTTCAGTTTGTGCGTCAGTTTGTCAGTCAAGGCTTTAAAAAGTTCCATCATCTTCTCGGGGGTAGTAGTCCAAAGCCTTATCTACATAATTAATATTGATAATATGGATTTGGGGCTTGCGGGCTAGTCTTGCAGTGTGCCATCTGGAAGGCTTAGCTGCAGAGGTGCTCTTGTGAAAAGACTCTTCATGTTTCTGAAGCTACAGAGACTTATGCCAGGATTTCAGTCAGGTGGAAGCTTGGTCTCTAAAAGAGCACAAACATGTTCATATGGGCATCTTCGTGAGATTGGGTATTCAGCAGAAATAAAGTGAATTTTTCCTCTTCCTTTCCACGTGTTCCTAGAGGTGAACAGGTTTTATTCAGACTTCATCATAGCACAAGACAGCAAGCAATTTTAGCTGAAATTAGTTGTTTAGAAAGTTATGAGTATGCAAAAAAGATATCAATAACTTTTGCTGCTTGTAAGAGCGATAGTCATTTACCGTAATTGATTTGCATAATACCATTTGTGGAGCCATTTTGGCTACAGCGGCTTAACTGTAATTGGGTACGTGACTGTAAATCTAGCACATAAATCTCCAGGGAAATTAAAAACAAAAATAACTTACCAAATGAGTAATTAATATCTTGTAATCATGACTCAGCACAGTTAGATTAATACCTGAGTGATCCGAGTCATTTTAGAAATAATGCCACCTTCCAGAGTTAATGTGGTCCATTAGAAAATGAGATTATTTCGTCTCTTACTGTTGCAAATCCTGTTTGAGGAAGCCAAGTTGAAATTCCTTTGTCTGAATTTCAGTCTGAATACAACAGTGCTATATAGCAGTTAAAGTCAGAATTTCTTAAAGAATAATTGTAAAGAGTAAGCCTGAATTAGAAGAAGAGTGTCTCCCTGTTCTTCTGTCATGGCATTTAACATACAGGGCGGTATTGGTGAATTTTTTGGGGGGTTCTCTAGCAGTGCTTCAGAATCTCACCATGTCCAGTAAATTTCCCAATGATCTAGTGAGACCTCTGAGTGGTGTATTCTGGAGCAACAGTGTCAAGCCTAGTGAGGAGGCAGGGGAATCAAAACTCAAGCTATCTGACAGCTTAGATCAAAGATCAAAAATTATATCCTGAAGGGTTATCACTTGGTGAGAACTTTTGAAAGTGAATTTGCTCTTTCACTCTGCGTAGTTGCTTTGTTCATTTTGCGCTCTGCATTTTATTTTAAAATTGTCGGAACAATGTTAGTATTGTCAATATTACACAAGGGTCATGTCAGAAGAAGTCCAAGCAGCTTCAATGTTTTGGTGATAATTGGATACAACCTTTTCTAAGGAGCATAAAGGGAATAGTACACAAACCCTATATTTTGTTTGCCTTGTAGTATCTGGAAAAAAAAGGCCACTGCAAATAGAGATCTGTAAAAATAGCAGTTTCTAATTTGTTGAAATTTTTCATTATTTCCAATTTGCTTTTATTTTGAATTTTAAAAATACCATGAGGCTTTTCATTTTGACATAAAATTAAATATTTGAAGTGTTTTGTGCTGTCAATAGAAGTATTTGAATTTTAACTTAAATATTGCATACAATATAAATGAAGTATAAAATGCAGTTTATATTATAATATCTCATTTGTATTTATATAATTTATATCTCATAAGTCATGTTTCATTCGTATTTCATTTATAATAAATGATTATACAAAGTGAAATGCACTTTGAAAACTGGAAAAAATAAGTCTTCTGAAGTGACAATACCCAAGTCAAAAACATTGTTTCTAATTTATCCTCAAACCCTATTTAATCAAAATAGAAAAGCCTACATTTTCCAGTTAAATATTCTGCCTTCCTCAAATCGGAATTTTGTGGTGGAAGATAGCTCTGCGGGAATTATTCTCGCCGCCCTGGAAATCAATGCGAGGTTCCCATGGTGGGTAGGACCTGCGACCATATGCATGTGGATAACCAGCAGAGCCGTCACAACTGTGTTTGCTCTCACTGCACGGAGTTTTGAATAAATTCCAATGCCAAATTACAGAGATTTCCACTGGAGCAAGGAGTGGGAGCTCAGTAAAGTGGTCCTATGTATGGGCACTAGGTTTATAAATATTGTCATGTTTTTAGAAGTCACTTCTCATGCTGATGAATTTTCTCCTGAGCTGCTGTTTGTCTTTTGTCATTTTATAGAGAATAGCTAACCTCCTGCCTGCCTGGTATTACAATTTCCGGGTCACCATGGTGACTTGGGGGGACCCAGAGCTGAGCTGCTGTGACAGCTCCACCATCAGCTTCATAACAGGTAAGCAGCGACCTGAAAAGAGCGTGGAAACGCTCCCAGGAGCTGAGGCGTTGGGAAAGCCCGACTTGGATGTTGTGTTTCACTTGCAGATACTTGCAAGTTAGGGTATTTAACAGCTAAGTTTTGTGTTGAGGTTTTTTAAGGAAAGCTCTGAGGACTGCTTTAAATTAAGATATAATTTTCCGATGCAAAGCACAGTGTTTGATTACTCTGTTCCTGTCCTTCGTCAGCTGAATACAGGGCTCGAGTGGGGGCCGGTGATCCTGCTCATTTTTTATGACAGTGTATGTTTTTAGACATTGAGAAGTTAATGGGTAAATAGTAATCTGAATTCTAATACTATGAAACATTTTCCCATATATTTGCAATGTTTCCAAATACTTTCCCCTCCTCTTTCCCCTGCCCAGTAATCCACAGGTCAGACCATGACTGCACCTTAGCTAACATAGAGTTCTGCACCCTTAGGCAGACCGAGGCCCGTAGTGTGTTTGACAGCACGTTATTCTTGTCCTCCAGCTTTGCTTTTTCTGCTGGGTGTTTTTTGCTCATGCACAGTAAGGAGGGAAAGGTGCTCCTGTGATCAAGGCATTCCACCCACGCTGGGTAGATTGGCCTTGGGAAACTGTGGTGCTGGCAAGTCATTTGTAATTCAATTTTTAGCTGCAGTAAATTGATATAACTCCATGGATTGCCTTCTTCCAGTTGGGTCCAGCTTTGCGTTTAACATACTCCGTTGTCTCTTGTCAGATACTTTGAGTTTGAAGTTTCAACATGTCAAACAGATTAGCTAGAGAGGGAACAGCACACAGAGCTCCTGTTAGTGCCTCGGCACTTATTCCTAGCATCCAGGCTGGTTAGGTCAAAGTTCCCTATTGAATCATCTTGGTTTTATGCACCGCTGTTTAGTTCACCTTGCAGAAGGTGATTGAAAGCAGTAAATAATTCAGATGCACTGTGAGAGGAAATAAAGTATGACTTGCTCTTCTTTTCCTGCTGTAGAAATCAAATTACGAGGAAAATCAGCCTACAAGGTCTCAGCCACTCCCTCCAAAACAGATACTAGCTTAATGCCAGATTTTCTTTCAGGCGAAAGGCTAAAAAGGTGTAACTGGGGAAGGAATGGAATAAAATCCATTTGCAATGGTTTTCAATGTAGTGCCTGTGCTCAACAGAGCTATGACAGAAAAATTATTAGTGGGTTAAGTCCTAGCTCCACTGAAGCCAGCAGAAACCCTCCCGTCCTGAGACATCCAATCCCAAGCTACACTGCTGACAAATTCTGGCACTTCTCCAGTGTATCAGAAACTCATACCACCCACCAGGGCCCCGTGAAGGTTCTCCGGTGATATTCATTGTCCTTTGGCATCAGCCAGCTTTTTTTGTAGCACTATAAGGAAGCAATTTTCCAGCTGGTTGGTTGCTGTATGAGGGGAGAAATGTCTTTTCCAACCGATTAGGGTACCAGTTTAAGCATTTTAGAGTGGAAATGTTCCAGTGGGGCCCTAACACTTCAATGTTGTTTCTCCAGAAACCTGTGGCGGAAATTAGGGAGATGAAGGTTGTTCTAAATTATAAACTGTCATCAGGATCACTCTAGATCTCCGTGTGGTGAAAGTAAAGACTGTCACTGCTATTAGATGAAAAATGGATCAACTCCTTAACTAGCAGATGTAGACAAAATCGGAAATGAATGAATCTCTCAGATAATGTCATCTACTTATGACTGGCAAAACCTCTCTTCAAAAAGGTCATCTGGTCTTAAGTGAAAATATCCAACTGGAAAGTTGTACCAATGCTTAACTGCCCTCATTGTCAAAGGTTTGTCCTTTGGTTCTGATTTGAATTTTCTAGTTTGACTATCCAGTCCATAATTCTTGTTACACTTTTATTGAAGTGACACAAAGCTTTTTTTCCCCTCTCTGTACAGAATTTAGTTTCGCGCTTTTCTGTTAAAAAATTGCTTCCTTTGAGCTCTTCAGGAGCTCTCGCTGTAAGGCATTTTCTCATGTTACTTTTTTTCCCCACTCTGCCTCTCTAATTTTTACTGTCTTTACCAAAGTACGTGAAAACTGAAAGAGTAATACCAGCCTGCTGAATACTCCTCCAGAGGCAAAATCAGCTCCCTATTCAGTGCTCTCCTGTTTGTGCATCTAGATGATTGCATTTGCTATGGTATCACACTGGAGGTCTATGTTGATTTACTTCTATTCTGTGGTCTCTAACAGAATTTATCGTTTAGGAAGTGCTGTCTACATGCCTTTTTCCTACAGGCTCAGATTTGCACCTGGTACTTTGAAATACATTTCGTTTGAGCAGGCCCAACATAGGGGCTGATAATGCAAATCACAGCCCGGTCCAAATCCTCTGCTGCTCTGGCAGTTGCCACGTGACTTTCATGGTTCGTCAGCAGTGCTTTTACTTTCAGAGTATTGATGAAAATATTCAATAGCAGTGAGCCAGATCACAGCATTTTAAGGGAGGAATCCTAGCAAGGAAATCTCATTTGATCAAATTACAAGCGCTTATCAATGGTCACCATCGAATGTGACCATTAAATACACTCCTGTCTTCTGATTGCCTTGTTAACTGCAATCTCTTCAGCTTTGTCCAGGGACTGCTTTCAGGCTAACTTCCGAAAAAGTGGCATGCCAATTTTTCACGTCTGCAGGTTTGAAACGTTTGTCCCCAGTAGGTGCTGCCTTTTCACTCTTGCAGGTTACCAGGGGACTGCAGAGTTCTTGCAGAGCCTCTTTCTTTCCAGGGAGGGAACAGATGGTTTCGTGGAGCACTTGGTCCCTTCCTACGTCATTCTGAACAATGCTACCTCCCCTGCACAGGTTGCCAGGAATTAAAACAAACAAACAAAAAAACCCCACCAAAAAGCCCTAAATTTTAAAGTACTAGAATGAAGGTTTTGTAGTCTTGACAGTACACCATCTGTCACTTCTTCTGTGTATAACTGGAAAGCTAACCTCTGCACCTGGAACACAAGCTTGATTTTTTTGAAACGAAGCAGAAGGATCATCTAGGAGTTTGGGACTGCACCTTGTAGAGAGCTAAGAGCGGACAAACCAATTCCCCGACACAGGATCCCACTGCTCGTGTGGGGTCTATCGCGAGGCTGGGGCTTTACTGAACTGCAGTACCTGGAATTAAAAGGGTATTACAAGAGACCAGATGATATATGGCTCTCTCCCACAACAACTGGCCAGATGTCCCCAGGAGAATGGGGGAGATCTGGGGGATCCCAGAGACTTACTGGAAACAGCATTAGTTCTCTCAGGCTCCAGCAGCAACAGTTGCACGCTGTTGTTGTTTTAACGCAGGGAGAGATTGTGGTGCTGCCAGTCTTGCTGTGGTGACTAATGAGTTTTTAATGCTACCTGCTGTAAACAGCTGGATTTAAAGCAATCATAAACAAGGGCACTTTAGACCACCAAGGTTTTCTTTTACAATGAGAATGCTTTTAGCTTTGGAGAAACAAAAAGAGGAAGACAGACAGACTCTCGGTGTTGGTGAGTACCACCACGTCTGCTGTCTGTTGGTCCCATGGATGTTTCCAGCTGTCACTTCAGGCCAGGTCAGCAAGGGCATGTAACTTCCTACAGCCTCTCTGTGCCACTCAGCTCCCAGTGGGACATGATGTGAGGGGGTCGATCACGCAAGCCCTGGCCCTTAGTCTCATTTCACATATCTGGACGTTCATTGCCAGATACCTAAAGCAAACATCTGTGTCAACGTTAAGAGGGAAAGCATGTCATCAATATTTACGTATAGTAGGAAATTATTATTAGTGTATGAGATTCACGCTGGTCGTGACATTAAATTGTAAGGAATTGCTGTGTAGGGATGGACTGGGAACTCTAGAAATTGAAAGAAGCATTACTTTAAGGATTTTATCCTAAGTGAGGTTGCTTCCTCTCAACAGCATAAAGGGACATTTTCAAGATTAATTTGAGAGAATAGTCTTACTAAACGTTTCTAAATGGGTCTAAATTGCCCGTGCATTGTATTTGCTGCCTTCCTCAGCGATTACTTCAGTAAATCTGTTTGCTGACGAATGCCTCAATGCAGAAGTCGTAGAAGCCTTCGTGAAAGCAGCAGTGACATCTTGTGGCCCCTTCAAACAGACCTGAGCTTCGAGTCCATCCTGCGTTTCATCTGGGCTCTTGGCACCACAGCTGTGCTGGCACCCAGGGCTCTGGTGGTGGGAAGGGTCCTCTCGGTCCTCTCGCCGGGCAGCCACATCTCAGCTCCTTTCTGCACAGACCCGCTGGACTCAGCAGAGGAAGATCAACCTAAACCACTCTGTGCTTCTGTGATTCTATCACTCAACCTGTACCGTATCGTTTTCCCTATACGCTCCTAAAGTATCTGCCAAGCACACAGCGCCAGTGCCAAGCACAAGTACACTTCCCTGTTTTATCCAGGTTGTCCCACTGATATCACTTTGAGAGGGGGGTTGTGATCTTTACCGATCGCTGACTTTCACTTCTGGGTCTCCACTGAGATATAACTTAAACCCTAAGTGGGGACCTGCACTGCCGAATTAGGCAATCAAGGTGAGCTCAGGAGCTATTCTCCCTCTGCAATTAATAGAGAGGCACCACCAGGAGGTAATTCTCTTAGTCATCTTAAATACCTGTTTTAGGAGGAGATGAGTTGCGCTGGAGGCTGCTGGCTGTGTTTTCGGGCTGCACAGGGAGCCAAGCACTTGCTGGCAGCTCCAGAGCAAGACACGCCATGGAACGGGCTGAGGGGGCTGTGGTGGGGCAGCCTGAGCTGTGCAGCGCAGGGGACAGTGCTGGGCACGAGCTGGGTGTGCGGAGGAAGAGGGGGGACAACAGCTGCTCCATCTGGTACCTGCTGATGTAGCCGCCATATGCCTGTAGGCTAGACACTTGGTGCTTAGATGGCTGTTATCTGACTGCGGCCTTCTGTGGTGGTGGGACTTTCACCCCGGGAACAAAGGTGGCCGTGATTTTTTGTGCAAAAAATGTTTTTTGGCAAACTCAGTTTGGAGCTTTTCCTTCTAGGAAGATGCCAACTCAGTGAAGAGGAGATATATTTTTCCTGCGGAAAAGCCATCCAAATTATTCAGCGGTACAATTCTTCTTTATTTCTCACTGATCGTCATTTCTTTTCAGTGCTGTAATACAGTGAAGCAGTATCTGAGGCTTTTAACTTGACTTCGAATTCTGTTTGTAAATGTTGACTCAAAAAATGGTTTTTATCAGCCAGTAGCTTCATGATTTTATTTTTTTTTCAAACTGAAAGATTGCAAACCAAAGTATATTTTTGTTCTGAATATTCCCCAGGTTAAATGCTATTTTTCATTTCTTTCAGCTGGCACTCGGGTGCAGGTGCTTTTACTAATATGTTTCTTCTATCTTTATGATACTCTCTCCCAACAGTATCGTTTGGCAGTTTATTACTAAATTTGGTAATTAACTGTGTTAGACCCTGCCTGTAATATATTTGCCTTCTTCCTTCAGCACCAGTGGCACCTGAGATTACCTCCATAGAATATTACAACCACCTTTTGTACGTCACCTGGACCTATGGAGGAGATGGTACTGACCTTTCCCATTCCAGGATGCTGCATTGGATGGTCATTGCAGAAGGAAAGAAAAAAATCAAGAAGAGTGTAAGTATGAGTGGTGAAGGCATCGCACATTTCCCTGTATTTTTTTCGCTGAGTTGGTAGCTTTTTAATACAAAGTTTAAGTAAGTTGATTAAGATTGGTAGAAGCCTGATCAGTTAAAGTTATTTCACAGCATTAGCATGCACTTCCAAAGACTCAAGCTCTCAAAACAGACAGTGGAGAAAATGGTTCTGTGGTGATCCAGCACAACTGTTGATAATTTAGGTGAGAATTTAAAAATAGCTTATTAAATTTCTAAGTTGCATACAATAAAACATAAAGAGTATTTTTGAGTGAACAGATATGGTCCTTTCAATTTCTATTTAATAATAACAAGACTACACTACTAGCTGCATTTTTTTTTAGTTCATTCAGGCCAGGTACTATAACTTTCCATTTTCTGACTTCATCAAACAGACATTCTTATAAATTATGTGCTTTTCATTTTCTGTTTAAATGCGAGTTCCACCAAGTGATGGGATGAGGATTTCACCCAGAATGTATGCACTTCTTAGAAAACTTGCCAGATGTTAAGCTGTATTCTTGGCACATTCTCTTGAACTCTGAACATATTTAAAAATCACTTAGAAAAAGAAATCTGGGGTTTCCAATTATGGATTAAAGTTGTGCAGCTGCAGGGTACTGAAACACATGTTTAACCTGAAGCAAAAGAGCAGCCCTTGGACATAGGGTGAGAAGTGTTTGAAATAGCAGAGGAGCACTGCAGCGCAGGAGCGTACACAGCCAGCAATTTCTCTTCATGCAGCCTGTGGCCTGTGACTGGCTTCTACACCACTATTGATCTTTTAATCCTTGACAGACCAGATACTTGAGTAAGTGTCTGGCCTTTCTCAAGAGAAGACTCAGCGGATGTTGAGTTGGAAGTGGATTTTCAGTGTAAGTGCAAATTCGTCAGCAATTTTCACTTGGATTTTTAGGCAGCACCCTGGCGTTCATTGGATTCCTAGTGGCTGCAAGAGTGCACCCATCTGGAGCTTGTTGCAGCATGAATCTAATTACATGATTAGTTTAACTGTTCAAAAACATGACATTTCTGAACAGCAGGAACTTCCAATATTTGGATCTTCATTTCAAACGAGGAAGAAAACTCCATATTTTATTTTCCCCCCAAATGAAATATTCTAACAATTGAATTCTAAAAAAAATTGTGCTCTGATATCCCTCTCCTCTCTTCCTTCCAAACATGATGTTCTCTGTAAGGTTATTATTCTTCCAGGAAAAATCTGATTTCTGTGCCATTCAACTTCATTGAATATGAAAATCCTAGATTAAATAAATATAAAATAAACATGGATTATGAAACTAAATTAAAAATAATATTGAATATATAATTTTAGATTAAACAAAAGATTAAAACTAGAGAGTATCTACAATTGAGTATATCTGCAAATAAAACTTCGAAGCCTTAGGAATGTCTGTAGAAATGTTTTTCTTTATATTATTTTCAGGGCAAGGGAACTCATGAAGTATTCTTTAGGAAATTCCTGCAACAACCTATTTATAGCTAACTTCTACGGTCCTGCTCATATATGTAAATATGGGTACATGCTTGCAAGCTTCAGGGTGTACCTCTTCTAAGTTCTGTTAGTCACTTCCAGAAATGGTTTCCTTTAAAAATCATACTATATTGTAATCTCTTTTATCTGATTTATTAAGATTGTTAAGACTGTTATTATTGTCATTTTGTCTTGTAGGATTATTAAAATAAATAGGTAAAACTATCAGGCAAGTATGACTTTTTCTTCCTGCTATTTGTGTACTTCCCAAGACTCTGTAGAAGTTGGTCGGTTTTTAGAGAAGTGATGAAAATAACATGCATAGTCCTGTTAGCCTATATTCAGAACTGTCTGTCCCTCTTGGAACTGAAAACTTCAGCCTGAAAATTAAGTGACTATGAAAACCAGCATGAGATTCCCGAATGTGCCCTTTGTATGTAGTCTACAAGTGCTCTGAAAACAGTCTGTTGCAATATCCGAGTTCTACGTCCTTCTCCATGACTCTGGAGAAATGGGGAGCTTACTCACCCCTAAAATAACAGGAAGAAGTTATTCACAATCTTTTGAAGCTCAGCTCAGTTTTGGATCATATCTGGCTTCAAACTTGCAGATGACTGAAGTCAGGCCCTGAGGTCTATTGTCAAGTCAACAGGTCTCCAGATAGGTGTTAGACTTGCCCGGCCAGATTTAATTTGCAGGTTCTTAGGATGTTTAAAGGCTTGCCTATATATGGCTTGTGTACTCTTCTCAGAGATAGCGGATCTGATTTAAATTCCTGTAACATTGCAATGGACTCAAATACGTGGTTTGGTTAGCCTTTTGCACGGTTCGAAAAATCTAGATGCAAGAGTGCTCTCATTTGTGTGAGGGAGATTTTCTTTCCTCCTTAAATTTCACTGGTCATACAGAAAATATGGCCTAAGAATGTCTTCTCTCTGGGTGTGATATTCTCCTGAGCATTACGGCTTTCCACAGTTGGTGTCAGCGGGAACTGGTTCACGTAACAAGTCTAGAGTATACAGAAGACATCAGCTGTGACACACAGAACTTTCTTTGTAGTATATTAAGCGACCAGATTAATTTTACAAGAAGGATGTCTGGTTTGGGTCATATTTAACAATTGGTGTCTATAATTATTGTAGGTAACACGCAGTGTGATGACTGCAGTGCTGAGCTTGCCTCCGGGGGACATTTACAACCTTTCAGTGACTGCGTGTACTGAAAGAGGCAGCAATACTTCCCTGCCCCAGCTTGTGAAATTGGGTAAGAAATACTTGTTTGTGATTTATAAACTCACTTCTTCTCTCATTTGACTATAAAAGCAACTGTGTCAGCAGATCCAGCATCTTCCTTGGTTTAGTGTCATGTACCTGTGACTGCATTTCTTTGCAAAGCTGTAATTTTCACCTCACCTTGCTGTGAAGATTGTCTCATTCCCGTACGTGAAGCAACTCTCCTATAAAATAGTATTACTTAAGAGGAGCAAGAGTGGCAGAATCCGACTGTAAGTAGAAGTAGGAGAGCGGGAATCTCTTAACACCTCACTGGGAGAACAACTCTGCTTTGTATTTGCTTCCCTACGGCCTCGAACACAGGCAGGTCTTGGGAACAGCGACTCAGGCTTCACAGCTGAACTTTTCCATACAAAGCAGAACCTCCCTTGGTTTTGACAAGCTGATTTCTGGGTCTGCACGCTGCCACCTGGTCTGGTTTCCCATCTCCTCTCCTCTCTCCCTGGACATCTCCATGGTCTTCCAACACCAAAAATGTACCCTTAAATACAAATCAATGACAGTACTCTTTAAAAAATTCATAGATTCATAGCTGTGGAACCTGGCATAATTCTAAGAGAAATATGTGTGATCTGCTCATAGAAACAAACAAAAAAAAAAGACTTAAGAACTTCATCCTTTAGGTAGGCTTTAAAATGTAACTTTCTGCCTAACGTCTTCCTTTACCTGTAAGGAAGACTGGACACTATGCCGTTATACCTTCAGAGATTTTACTCCGCTTTTGCATGCATGTAGAAGTGTCGAGCCCTAGATACCTAAAACTCTGAAATTTTGAAGTGTGCCTAACTGCTTTTACAGGCATTAACTCCACCGAGAAGGTGGGTAAAGAAGAGTTAGTAATTTCAAACTGGATTATCTTCTCTACACGCATAATAAGCTTTTTCTGAGTGACAGTGAAAGAAGTGAATTTAAAGGACTCCGTAACTTCTAATTGAGTTAAAGGTCTTGAAGCAATCATTGTCTTTTCGCCTTTCTCAATAGCTCTTACTCAAATCTCTTGAATGGTACTGAAGCAAGCAGTACAGCCATAAGAACCTGAAGTTCTTCCAGGTCTTTTCACCAAAGGGGGTATTTGAAAGATGTAGACAAATTCCATGGATTTTCCTCTTCCCTATGCAAGTTCTGTTCGCTGTTTTCCCCATGCCTTGTGTCTGTACACAGAGTTACACGTGTGTAACTCTTTGTTCCCAGGACTGGGTCTGTGGATGCGTGAGGGTGAGTATATCCCCCCCACTACCATTGTCCAGATGTTTTAGGGGAGTATTTCAAAGTATCAGCTAGCTTTATCTTTCAGACAGGTCCGCAAGTGCCGTGTATTATTCATGTTGTACACCCTGCAGCCTAGTTGTAGCTTCCTGTTGTTTGCTTATGGACAGAGAGGCTCTTGCTGAATTGGTAGAGTTGTTTTGCCCTTGCTCTTTCACTGACAGCAAAGAGAAGGTGTAATGAATTTCATTTCGATAAATCATTTCTAGACTTCTGGGTGTGGGGTATTTGTTGGTTTGGGGTTTTTTGCTTGTTTTTTTCCTTTATGCTGTTTGCACTTTGAATAGACACTAGTAAGGATATTTTACCAGAGGCTTTCCTTCTCTCTGTTTCTGAGGGAGCAATGGGAGTTGTAATTAGCAGTAGTGGGAACTGACTCTAAGTGATAGACGACTCAGCACTTGGCAGTCACTTAAGCATTCCTGCCAAATGTTCTTCCCTCCATGATGTTTGCTTCATCCTGGCAACTTTCCACTTGCAGAAAAATCAAACCATTTGCTGAAGGCAAAAGGAGGATTTGCTTGGGATGATGCCCAAACGCAGAACTCGTATTTTAATTGAGGCCATTTTTTACCTGGAGTGAAGGATGGAATGTGTTTCGGAATCCAAGAGCACATATATGGGTGTAATTAAGGGAGAGGGACACTTTCCTATGTAGTTCTGGGACAACATGTGCACTGCAATCCCCATGACACAGAAGAAGCCATGTGAATGTGCCTCGGTCCCTACCCTGCTCTCCTCAGTGCTTTCCCTAATGCCAATATAATCTTGGCAGCCTCCAACCCTAGAACACTGATCTGATTGTCTGAGGATCAGATACGTCTCCAAAATGTCTATAACCACTTGAGCAAGTCCTTTGTGCCAGGTTTTTTGAGGCGGATCTTATACATCACGTCCAGGCTCCCGTGACAGCATCTCGCAGAATGAGAATAACAAATTATTTGTGAAGGGAAAAAATAAGAGCAAAATGTTGTTGTACATAGTACATTGCATGTAGTGTGTCAGGATCTTGGAATCAGGTCCTTGTTTGAGAATTACAACTTTCATTAAACATCCATTGATTAGGAAATGTGAAAACTCTGGAGAACAGCTTGGGAATGTACAACTTGCGCTCGCTCTCTGAAGGCAAACCAAAGGGGCCCAGGATGCCTGAGGCATTGAAAGCTAGGGATTGCCAGTACCCATTGTGTGACATCTTCAGGATGAAAATCAGGATCAAGCCTTGGTCTTTAAATAGTCTTTGCACTAAAAAAAAAAAAAGTACATCTCATCTTAACATCGTGCCTGGGCTGTTTGCTCCTCTCCCTGCTCTTCAAGGTTTCCCCTCCTGCCCTGAGCTTTCCATACTCTAGGTTGGTTCAAGGCAGGGTTGCAGTGAGGGGCGGCCTCCACTTGGAGGTCAGCATGGCCTCCCACAGGCCACTGCCCACCCATCCACAGGGATCGGTGGGTGGGGATGTGGCCCTGAGTGGGACAGCTGAGGCCACCCCACGCAGAGCTGGGGGTGCAGACCCTTGACCATGTTTCACAGCATCTCTGATGCCATCTCTCCCAGGAGACACCCAGTAGTCCTCCTATCACAGGGTTGCCTCCTCCTTGCCACATAGGAACCCCAGTTCATTGTATGTCTTTCCCCGTGGCCAGTTCATCCAGCACAAGAACAAAGAAAATCAAAGCAATAAATTGAAGACCCCCAAAATCTGGACCTCTTCATTCAGTGAGGAGAGAAAACTCCTGCAGTAAACAAAGGAGTGCAGATCCAATGGCCCTTAAATGTTAGCCAGGGCAGGGGCAGGGGGGAGCAGGAAGGACTAAAGGACTACAAGATTATTTTTTTTTAACTGCTAATTAACTATATATTTTTTTCTGCTCCAATTAAATGAACCTAGATGGCCTTCACTTCTGGGAAGCTCCTTCTTTATCATCTCCTGGGGCAGGCCTTGTGAAGAAAAAGCTTTCTCAGGCCAAATGTGTTGCTAACAGGTGGACAGCCATCTTCTCCCAAAAGAGCTTCTGCTAACATAGTTCTATTAATAGAATACGCTGATCATCCTCAAGCAAGGGCTCTGCTGAAAAGGGAAGTGAAGTAATTATCCAACTGTCCAAATAGAGAACAGTTTAAATAGAGAAGAAAAACCAAGACACTTCATCATCTTCCCATTTTACAGTTGTAGTTTATCATCATAAGAGGCAGGGCTTTACATTGGCAGGCTTTATCTGGAGGAAATAAAAGATAGAAGGGCATCAGGCATTGCTTTCATTTTTGTTCAAGGCTTCCTCTTCTCAGTTGCCTGGAAACTTAAAGATAAGCTTAATAAAAGGTTTTCTCTTAACCAGAGCCAGCCCCTCCAAAATCATTGTTTGCTGTCAACAAGACTCAGACCTCCGTGACTCTGCTGTGGGTGGAAGAAGGAGTGGCTGATTTCTTTGAAGTCTACTGCCAGCAGGCTGGATCTGGTCAGGAAACAAAGGTCCAGGTATGTAGGAATCTCTTCTTTGCTTTCTGCTCTTCATCTCTGAAACTGAAACTGAGACTGGGCCTTGCATCTTTCTGGTTTGTGGTCTGCTGCTTCGCATTTGTGTGTAAATTAGCCCAGTGACATTTTATGCTCAGCACCAGGTTAGGTCAAGGTGGTTCAGAATTAAACCTTTGAAAGCTAAACTACTAAAGCATTTCAAATAGTAAAATATTTTGTTATTTTGCAGTATTAAAATTGGCTTCTGTCTTATTGATGAGAATGTAACTGGTTGAACAGAAGCTGCATGCATCCAACAGGTTCTCAGTCTTTGGCTAGTCATGAAAATGCCTGCAATATCCCATGCAAAACCTAAAAGGCCACAAAACTAAGGGAATGCCAATGGGCAGGAAGGGAAAAATGGTCAGGTAGCTTGGTAAGGAATGGGAAAAATAGACATATTTAGATGCCATGAGATCCTTTATGCAATACTTTATTCCTGGTTTTGAGAAGTGTTAACTGAAGTTCAGTAAGACCTTCACTGCTATTCAAAGAACACCTTCTTGATGATGCAAATGTGGCTGCTTTTCATGAGTTTTGTCTCTTAGGGTATTTCCTTTGGGACCCACTTTCTCAGCCTCACAGATGAACTTCCTTTTCTGTCCAGTTAGGTACCTGTGCTCAGAGGCCACCTGAATATGTGACTGTTTAGGCTGGTAACTTTGTTCAGTGACGAACAGAGCAGTAGTAGTTTTAACTCCTTCACATTCAATGTTGTGCAACATATGAGGCTTACTTTGAGGTTTAGCTGATGGTATAGTGATTCACTGTGATTACATGCCATGGAACATCATTCTGTCATGTGGACTGTCACACATAATGGGAAATCATTCAGGAAAAAGTAAAAAATAACCCGCTCAGACCACTGATTTTTCCAAAAGAGACGTATACACTCTTTAATCCTGTGGAACACCAATCTGAATTATTTAATATTCTTTTTAAAATTGAGAAAGGCACTTTAATCTTTTGAATAGTTTGGATTCCGCATCTAGATTCCTGCTTTTTCACAGTGAATAGCTAAAGATTGTGAAGTCATTATCCACTTAGCAGAGATTCAAAATTATGATGTGAATCCAGCAAAGAAGGTACCACAGGATTTGCAGCTTTAGTGCAGAGCAGATCTGTTTTAAGAACACCAGGAAAAGACTGCTCCATTTGGCAGGAGCTTCCGTGGGTGTCTCATTTGTTGACATGAACATCTGGCACTGGGAAATGCACAGATATTGTCAGCTCACTTCTCATTACATCTGTCACTCTTTTTTCTGTCTGTGTGAAAAAAGGGGAAGGGCTCCTTTTTGGACTGTAAAAGGGAATGCTTTTCCATTAGACCGGTGAAAATTCTTCACTTGTGATTTTCCATGCTAATTATGTGAATGTTTTTATCCCTTTCCTCCATTTTTAAATCAGCAAAATAAAAAGCAAGAGCTTTCCAGGTTTGAACACTTTGGGGTTTTCTTGACTAATGTAAAATTCCCAGATGGGAAAGCGGAAAACGTCCATCCACGTCCAACTGCCAAGTTGTGGCCCCTCCTTTCAGCTAAGGGAATATAAGTCCCCTCCCTTACACTCTTGTGCATGTGATTCCATCTATGTAATGTACCTCAGAATTGCCCTGCAACGGGAACCCTTGCTAGTCTAGAAGGAGCCCATGAATGACAACAGGACGCTGCAAAAATTCAGTGCTCGGGAACTGCTGCGGGATCTTGCACTCCCCATCCGGAGCGAGTTCATTCATAAAACTTCTCCTTGTTCCCTTTCTAAACCACAGGATCAGTGTCCCTATTTTCACACCTGCAGCCCACCCTTGGTTGTGTTGGAGAGTACAGAAAAGCTTCTGAGGACCCTAAGGAGCTATACCTCTAAGTCAATGCATGTGTAGTATTTGTTTTCTTTTGCCATATCTGCATTTATGACACACAAAAGTGTTTACCAGGGACATGGTAATTAAAAAATTGTGTAAAGATATTATGTAGAGTTTCCACTACGTAGAAAAACTGAGGTGTGGAATCACCTCATCAGGGTTATTACCCAAATGCTTTGTTCTATCTTTGTTTGTCACCTTGGCCATGTGAAGATCATCGAGTCCTTGGTTGGACTGGGTGATCTTAAAGTTCCCTTCCAACTTGGATGATTCTATGATTCTATGAAAGGCTCACAGCTCTTCACGTCCAGAAGAACAGACTCAGAGGCAGAGACGACATGTATGCATACAAGGGTGCGGAGATTGTGACTACCTTGGCCACACTTTGAATAAAAATAACTTTATTTTCCTCCTACCTGTATGGCTTACTAACCAGAGCTCATGAGCTCTGCTCATCTCTGGGGATGTCCTGGAGGTCGCAGCACTTTGCTCCACCAAACGTGTGTCTGAACAACCCCTTATGAGGCACCCTCCTACCCTCCCAAGGGGTCCTGGGGCTTTCTGGGGTGCTCTGGGCTGTTCCTGCTGCTGCTTTCGCCCCTTTTTCTCTTCCCTCTTCTGCCAGACTGCCAGGCTACCTGCCGATTTTCAAGGACAGGCCCCAGTTGCCTTCCCTGGGTTTCGAAGTGCTGGTTTCTTTTACCAGATCTGACTTTACCTGGTCAAATATATGGGTGGAGAGGGCAGCACTGATTTGTGCTCTCGTGTTTACAGGAGAGACAAACTTCTGTGTATTTTTCCCCATGTCTGCAGGAACCTGTCACTGTCTCTTCACATGTAGTGACCATTTCCAGCCTAACCCCTGCCACGTCCTACAACTGCAGTGTGACGACCTTCAGCCACAATAGCCCCAGCATCCCCACTTTCATTGCGGTTTCCACCATGGGTAAGCAGCACTTGCCTGCTTTCTTCTTCCTCCTCCAGCTACAACATCTGTTTCTTCTTGGTTTCTAAAGCTGCTTTTGGTAATGCTGGCCCGAGGGGTTGTTTATATCACGGAAAGGATGACAGATGTGGATGGGATGGGGAAGCAGCATTAAAAAGTTCTTCAAAAAATCCCTGCTGGGGGGGCTGACTTGGAAAAATATAAACTAGAGGCTCAGTTCTCTACTGCGTTTTAGAAATCAGGGACCTAGTTTCTGGTGTTAAGGCTGAACATCAGGGTACTGCTTGATGGCATTTATGGAGAAAAGTATCTTCTCAGCCAAGCCCAAACAAGAGGAAAATCACATTTATCAGCTGCTAAGGCAAAAAACTGCTTTCTGCTTTTGGTGAGGAAGTGGAGATGGGGTGAGAGAGAAGGAGAAGGGCCACTGCAGGATCTTGAGCAGTTACACCCCAAAGGGATAGCTCCTGATGGAGGCTCCCCGGGCATGTTGTGAGGCCTGGCTCTGTCCTGACTCTGAATAAAGAATACCAGTGTTGAACTGCCCAGAGCACTGGATTTGTCTTTAAAATCTCCGCTTCAGAATGATCAGTGTCATCTCTGCTTAGTAAGGGAGTTGTGTATCTTTAGTCACTGGTCCTATACATCAGACACCACTCCATGCTGGAGTTCAGTGTCTGATACTTAGCTTAAAAATCTCCATCATTTTTAATCTGAAAAAAAGCTTCTCTAGACAACTGTGAATGTAAAGTTGTTCTGAGCAAGTACAGCTGAAGGGGATTCTTACATAATGAGCAGAACGGGGTATCTGATCTCACAGTACTACAGTCAATAAGCATGTAATATTGAACAAAAATAAATTAAGGTTTTGTTATTGAGTTGATTCCAGCTCTTACTTAAAACAGAGTATTTTGTTAAGATTTATGTGCCAAAGTAATTCAACCAATTTCAACCCATTTCAATATTACAGAGCATCAGCCTGTTGTTTTGTTTTTGGGTCAGAAAAGGTATTGATTATTGTTGAAGAACAACTTCAGAGCGGAGATGTGCTTTGGAGACATAGATGACGAATATCTGTGTTTTATGTTTCCCTCACCCTTTTCTGTTGTGTTATGGATGTCAGTTAAAAATGAAAAAAAAAATAATCAGAACGTACCAAAGTTTAACAAAATGCCAGAGTGAAGTAATTTCCCCACAGAAATTTTGTAAGAGCAATAACTAGTCAAAACCTCCCTTTATCTCTAGTGGTAGATTTTTCTCTCTGTAACACTCCAGGCTGAATGAGATCAGTGCAGCAAAATAATGCTATCAACATTCAGGGGAAAGAAAAAAAAAACCAACCTGTCAACGCTTCTGAATTGAATAACCAAGAATCCTTGTTTGTATGTACAGTCACCGAGATGAATCCCAATGTAGTGGTAATCTCCGTGTTAGCCATCCTAAGTATCCTTCTGATTGGACTGCTGCTGGTGACTCTGGTTGTACTCAGGAGAAAACATCTCCAAATGGCCAGGTAAGTCCAGATTTATGCTAATTCCAAAAATTTCAGAAAACAACAAACATGACAATAGTTGCAATTGAGGATGCTTGTGTGCATAGGTTATGTTGGAGATGTTTGTCAATGGGATACCTTCAAAATAGTTGTCCTCCTCCTGTCTAGGAATATCATGTCTTCTCCCTCTATCTACTTTCATTCTTGACCTGGGTTATAAGCCTCAACCTTTGTCTCATTTTGAGCTTTGCAAGATTGGGTCTGTAAGAAGTGCAATCTCTTATTATAAAAGGGTTGTGTCAGAAACCTAAAGGATAATAAGGATCTGAGGCAACTGGGCATAAGCAGGACATCAAGATGGTTTGCAAATGTTTCATATGGTTTGGAACAGCAGATTTTCCATGTCAACAGGTAAGGTGGTTTGTTCATCAGGTCCAGGATGCTTCATTTCAGAAGCCATGTAAGGCCTGAGCCCTGGCAGCCAAATCCCCAGGACAAGGGAAGATGTACCCAGGGCCCTGAGATTCTCTCTAGTGCCAGTCTGCCCCCAAATCCTGGTCTTCCAGTTGTCCACATTCTGCGCTTAAATGGGCTTCCTTCCTATGGGAACTGCAGCATGGGAAAGAGCATATGTGTTTTCCTAAATCTTGCCTTTCTACACAGTCAAGATGCAGCCAAATATACACTGAGACCCACAAATCCAGAAGGGAACTCAGGTCCTGCTGTTCATGTATAGCATTAATGATCCCCATTTCTTCTATCATACAGGTGAAGGGAAAAATTGCCTTGTAGGAGTAAACCTTTTTTACATAACCTGTAGTTCCTTCAACTATCTGCACCAATCATTTGTACCTGAATATTGAAATTAAATTTCCTTTGCCTGGTGGTCTTACCTGTATCAGTTCACTTTAAATGTGGGTTGTGTTGTGGCCTGAGTGAACTGTGGAGGTTTCTCCAAATGCTCTGTATGTGGTTCACCTCCTGGTTTTGGAAGTCTTCATCCTTTTATAATCTATGTAATATATTTTACATTAATTTACTCTCCTGTGTCAAGAAAGGAAATAATTTCATGTGAAAAAACTTATGTGAAGAATCTCGCACTTGGCTACCTAGCAGACACTGCATTTTATGTGTCGTGTCTTGGCTATGTATTCTGTGCAACAGATGACCATATCACACATATTTTGCAGGCTGTCTCTTTCAGTGAACATTATGTGGTTTGTTCCTTTTACGTGTAACTGGCTCTGTGAAAATCCCAGCTAAATTAATTCTCTTTCCTATTTAAGTACTGTGCAGGCAACTCAAAGCTTTTTCTTTTTCTCTTCATTACTGCTTCTAGCCAGAGAAGATAAAAACCCCAGGAGGAAATTAACAAAGTAAATCCAGTGAGAAGCTGCAAGCAATTGTTTGCTTAAATCAAGGATTCAAAAATAGTCAAATCAGTTTACCATTTGTAGCTGAAAATAATGGACTTCTGATAAATTCGCTGGAATGTTATTCAGGAAACTCAGGGTTTTTTCAAAGTTATTTTGTGAACTCAAAGTTACCACGCGCCTCTCAAATAGAGACAATTATATATCTTCTCCTTGGAGTTGGGACAGTGAATATTTAGTATAGAAAGACAAATTATTTAGCATATGTACTGAGGCCAGCAACTACTGCTAGTGCCAGACTATAGAAAGCCCTTATCTGAACAGAAGATGAGGTCTATTTGAGATCTTTATTAGCGACTTCTCCCTTGTTTCACTCTTTCTAAACATTATTAGGAAACCTGATCTCAGGTGGTGTTGAGCATTTAGTGGTTTTGGAGGACTACGGTAAGGGATTTCAGTTACATTTATCACAGATTATCTCAGACCTAGTTGCAGATTTGAGTGTTCAGCACTTCTCCACAAGTCTGAGAGTCCTGTATTAAATCAATGTCATTGCAAGCATTGAGAATCCAAAAATGGTAACTTTGTACCCAATGGTCTTCCTGAAACAGGGAGTGCGGGGCTGGAACCTTTGTCAATTTTGCATCTTTAGAGAGAGATGGAAAGCTTCCTTATAACTGGTGAGTGTTTGAAGCAAAGCTTTTAATTATGGTTTTTCCCTATCTTGGCTTTTTGGCAAATATGATCTTTAAATCTTAAGTGCTTATTTTTTTATGTCATCACAGTCCCTGTTTAAGATAAAACTATTATACCTGTTATTTTAGTATTTTACTTCTTGAATGATGACTCAAAACTATGTATTCTGTCACCTTCTATTTTTAGTAGGGAATGATGTATATACATGTCAACCAAGTTGCATAGATGTGTTTTGGAAGCGTATATTTCTTTCCTGTTTCTTAGAGACATATTTCCTAAAATGAGACAAGTGTAGAAACTTGATCTGTAAATCCATTAGCACTTCCATAGAGATATATTTACATCCAGGAGTAAGCTTGCCTGTAGATGACCAATTAGCAACTGTCTTCACACGGTACCATTAATTAATTTTTCCTTGCACTGCAAGACAAAGACAAGCCAACTCAAATATTTACTGTAACCTCATGTTCAATGCTGTTGAAATGGCTACGAAAAAAAAACCAAACATATTCTTGCTAGTCTAGAAAACCACCTACAAGAGTTGCAGGCACTGACTATGGACTCCAAGCCATCACTGACACCATCAACCGAAGAGAAGTATTGGAACAAAGCTGTAAGATTAGCCTTTCCAGAAGCAAAAGGGCTGTGAGACCTACCTGACTGGCACCAGCGTGGTCATTTTCATCCCTGTTTTGATAATGACTGACCCGAGGTTTACTGTTTTGTTATTAGCAATCTCTGGAAAAAAAAATTCATGTCTTTCAAGGCAAGCCCAAACACAGATATTTAAAAGCATACTGCCAGCCCCCGAAAGCCCCATTCCGATATGTAGGAAGAAGAAAATATGATCCTTGGTTTTACACCCATGGTCAGCTTTGTTGACAGCCAAGAAGTTGGAAAGAGGAGTTGGTGCGCAGGGAACTGCTTCCATGATCTCATAGACACAGCCTGCCAGCAAGGATGGGATTAAATGGATTGACACTGCACCACAACAAGCCTTTTGCTAATAAGCGTGCAAACTGAACTAACAAGCCCAGCAAATCTTGTCAATACCTCACTGTGCTGCTAATTAACTGGATATTAAACAAGCTTCACTTGCTTGGTTTAGCTTTAATAGCAGCCAGCTGTATGCAGTACAAACTAATCTCTCTTTCAGCTTCTCTTGCTTGGACTATATTAATGGCAAAGAAGGCAGAAGATCAAACACTCATGTTAATTAAATATCCAAGCTTGAACCAAATGATTAAACTAGCAACAGATGTTATTAAAACCATAAAAGCCTTTTTTATAGGAAGCAGAATTAATTAATAGGTTTGGATGTGAAAGTGAAGATTCTTGTTGCTTGATTTGATATATGTGTATGTGTGTGTATATATGCATATGTGTATACATACATAAATTATGTTATAAAAACATAAGTTGGGAAAAATATGCCTGCTTAATATTTCCACAAATTTTTGATAACTGAAGGCAATGTGTCCTAACCTTATGGTCCTGACTTCTCTGAGAGTTAGTAAAGATATCTTGTTTTGTGTGCCTCTGTGGTCTAATGTCAAGACCAGATTCACTGTCCATCCAGGCAGCCAAGTGGAAAATGTGTCCCTAAAGACAGGTAGAAGGATTAAGAAACCCATTTTGCTTGGGTTCATTCCATGAATCTAGTAAAGCAGCTATATGGGCATATCCACTGATTCCTAAGGGAAGCTCAGCTAAGCAGAGTTTTCAGCATTTGAGCAATCTCTGCGTCTCTTTCTTTTAATTTAATAAAATTGTTTAGTATACCTAAGCAGTATGTGAAAGACTAGATAATTCCAGGAAAACAACGTTGTATTTCTTGGGCAGTTATGTATTTTTCATATGTTGAATGAAATCAATTGTTTTAGATGTCGGAGTTACTAATCTGTGGACAATATAAGTAGGTCTGCAAACTCATTAGCCTGTGATTTGATAAAGTGTGGAAATGTCTCATGATGATTTAACTGAGAGAAGACCCAGGCTTGAATAATTCCTTCTGCCTCTGACAGCAAGAGGAAGTAAAAACCTCAGTTGGAGTTTCCCAAAGGAAAGAGGAGTATTCTGGCAACATTGTCACTCCTCTTTTCTAAGCCTAATGAAAACCTCTCTGTGGCACCAGAGAACTGCTCATGGAAAACCAAATTTCATGCTCAGTCCAGTCCCATAGAAACCTTAACAACGGATAAGCCCTAAGGCCCTGATGCTGCAACCTGTATGGCATATGATTAACTAGAAAGCACCGTCGCTTCTGCCTGACCCACACAGTCCCTACCAACGCCTGGGAAACGTGCCCTGCAGAAACTGCGCTGCCCATTTTCTCTTCAGCAGCAAAATGCCCTAAAGCATAACTTGGAGTTTTCACTGAAAGGGCAAAAGTTTTCCGCCACTGGTGGGAAGATTAAGATTACGGATGATTAAATTTGACCTGACTTGCTTATCAGGGAAAACACAGTATCTACCAACTTCATAAGAGCCAAGAGTGCTGAAAAAGGAAATTTCACTTTGTGGTTCCTCTTTAGAACAGTTGTAGAAGGATGGTATTGCTTTTAGGACAGCAGATTTTCTGATGGGGAAAAAACATGCTGAGGGTGTATTTGGCAAAAAAAAATCCTGTTACTGGGGCAATTATTGTTTAAGTTTCATGAGTTTTTCATGTTTGCGAAGTACCTGTAGCCCACTCCACCAATAGGTAGGTCAGGCCTGAGTGGGTTTCCTGGATTAATGCATAGCAGAATCTGGTAAAAAGGCTGCAAGTACAGAAGTTTAGAATGACGTTGTACTCAAATTTCCTTTAGCCACAATGGAACCTACTGTGAATAGTTACTTATAGAAACCACAGTTAGAAGAAGTTCAAATAATGTTTTGCTGAAAACCTAGGAGAATATTTAGAGCACTTAAAAATGGGACTGTACAAAATGTTATATAGATGTTTCCAGAAATCTGACTCAATAGAGGGTATTAAGAGATATTAGAGTGATCTGAATTTATCTCTGATACAGATGTTCTGATATCCACGTCATTAACAGGAGCAAATGTGGAAGATTATCGTAGTTGTACATGGTACAAACAAATTATGTCTGTCCTGAAATATCACAAAACATCAGAAAACAGACTGCGCACCACCTATGTATTGGCCATAAACCTGTGGATGAAATTTTCAAACACATTTTACTCTCTGAAAATCTGCCAGTTTATCAATTAACATTGATTTAGAATAACAGGCCTGAGTCAATACCATAAAACACATTTATTTTGATCACACAGAATTTTGTGTTGGATAGCTTGAAAATCCTGCATAGGGTGTCAGGTTGAGGAGTAAAAATTTTATGGATGCTAATAATAGTCTTATGAAGTAAGTAAGAGAAAGCCTTTATGGGTTTAACTGATTTTTAAAATAGAATTTGCTGATCTCCTGATTTCTGTTTGTCTTACTAACTCTCCTCACTTTTTCATCTTTATGTATGTTATTTATTAATGCTCACAGGCGTAGAAGTGTATTTGCTTTCCTAACTCTGCTACCCTCATGCCTTTGGACTGATTATCTTTTGGCATTTTATATTAATCCTTGGTAAGTGATTTACTTGTTTTTCCATATGCAGTGTGTCAACAATGTTAATTTCCAATACATGAAAAATGTGTGGTAACTTTGTTTTCAAATGGGTCAAAGCTTTTGAA
The DNA here is from genome assembly GCA_013398815.1 of Ibidorhyncha struthersii. Taxonomy (NCBI): domain Eukaryota; kingdom Metazoa; phylum Chordata; class Aves; order Charadriiformes; family Charadriidae; genus Ibidorhyncha; species Ibidorhyncha struthersii. The sequence goes on from VZSZ01003428.1 coordinate 134,202, forward strand.
GATATAATTTTCTTGTATTAGAACATGGATTGGAGAGGATGTGGGTATCAAAGTATTTGCTACCCTGCTTCATCTAGTTTGTCTGTTTATGCTCCAACCCATTTTGGTATTAAAAAGCTAATCTTACGGTGGTCATCATATTCATCTCATTGCTCTCTTTGCAATTTTTGCCACTTCATTGTAAGTCCTGGCTTCTGCTGTCCCAGTTATTCGTCTGTTCATTGCCTGGCATTGCCGCCTGCTGCTGCTGCTCTTCTATTACTAAAATTGCTTGATCGTGCCCCACCTGTTTGGTGTGTGATGTCAAATACCTTAGTTTTTAAAGGGGAGGTCATGCTCTCCTGACATCAGTAAAAGTTTTGCTTTTGGAAACAACAGTTCACTGAGAATTGATGCAAACTAGCAGTCCTCTAGTGTAAAAATTGGGTCACTGTATGTGCATCTCTGGGTGTATGTGTGTATATTTAATAGTTTAGTCTGTAAATAATTTATAAAGATGTAGTAAACGACTGATTGAGGTTTCTTTAAAAATACCTAACCAACAAAGCCACAGGGTCTATTTAGAACCGGAACTGTTTTGCAAACCATTTAACAAATAACTATAATTGGCTATGATCTAAAAATGCTTAATTTATATAAAAGAAACGACTTCCTGATGGTCTTGAGTCCAAGATATAGTAATTTACAAAAGTGTGGTACAGAAGATTTACTTTTGACCAAATGTTTTCCCTGGTGTTACCATACAGCACCAAAGCCCTGGCAGGCAGTCAACGACATCTTCAGCACAGGGAATTCTGAGACTGGTTTTCCTTAGGTCACATTGGGTCTGTAGAAAAACCCATCAGTGGGCCCAGAAATGAGTGGGTTTATGTAACTGAAGAAAGGTCTATTTCTTCTCCCATTAAAATAAAAGCATGTTCTTCACACACATCCAGCTGAAGAGCAGATGAAAGTCTTCCACATCTCTCCAAGGCTAATATTATATTGACTTGTAACTTGTCTGATGTAAACTCAACTAACTATTGGAGCTGCACAGTGATGAAGGATCAGGCAAGTAGTTTATTACTGTGGAGGTCACACTGATCTCTCTTAATTCTCTAATGGTCAAGAAGCCCAAGGTGGCCACTGTCAATGGCATTGTTGCAATAAGAGTCATCATCTTCTTTTGCCCCTTTGCCTCTTTTTGTTTAATATGCGTTAATATGCTTTAACCCACCTTTCCAGATGTGCATCTTTCTTCAGAGGTTTCCTCTTCAATCAAGCTACCTAGTTTAGTCTAGGTGACCAAGTTGAAAGGAGCTGAAGTTGAATGAGATGAGATTAATCCCTCTCTTTGTATTTTAATCTGTAGGGTAAATGGAAGAACAGATGACACACCAGTTAATGTTTCAAATGTCTTTGTTTTGCACACAAGATGGTTTAAAAAATGCATGAACATTCAGGAAGCAATGGCAATGCTAAGAAACAAAGGCCTCTTGAGACTATCAAAGCACAAGAAATTGTTGCTGAGAAATGGATGTCAATCATTTGTTTTATTGTCTCTTGAAGTGTTCCTTGGAGAGGTCTTCTTAGAAGCATTCCCATTATTTACAGTGCTTAGATATTTTTGCTTTTGAAATGGATTCCAACGTGCCCAACATGAAAAGGTTTACCACAATCACAGGGGATAGAAAAGAAATGTGGTGAATAATTTAGATAAATTAATTTTAAGATGTCTTTGGAAAAAATCTTTGAAGATGTAGAATATATACTGCTAGGGTATGCGTATAGAACACATGAATATACAGATACGATACAGAAAGTATCTGTATAGGTAGCATGGTAGGATGAAGAGGTTTGTAATATTTGCGAAGTAAATCTTTGCAAAGCAAATCTCCGTATTAGTGTAAGGCTGGTTTTGCTATAGCTCTTGTTAACTCTGCAGGCAAAGCTCCACATCTAAATGGAAATGTGCCTTGACAACATAACAAAATTACTACAGCTTGTGCCTGCTCCAAAGACTGAATGTTTTGTAAAATTTAATTTTGGAAAAGCATATTTTTGGGTTTTAAATTTCACTTCTAAACTTAACAGGGTAGAAAAATAAAAATATTCCACTTTTAAATATTTCTCTCTGTATTTTTACATTTTTTTGAAATAAAAAATCTTCACCTTTAATTTACTGATTAAAGCTATGACCCAAGATATCTAGAAATCATTTTACTGTCATCATGAAATTAAAAATAGCATCATTATAATATGATTAATGAACTGGGAAAAACAAATATAACACTACTAAAATATCTTCTGAGTAAGTAAGAATTTATTTGTGCTCAGTGGCTGGTTTAACAGAGGGGATCAGGGTTTTCAAACCTCCAGCCAAACTATTCCAGGGAGCTCACTTTGCGCATTTAATCTGATTGATTGCTTAACTTTTCTGCGGCAACAACAAGATGAACACAGACACCCCTCCAAAAAACCCGCAGGGTGGTGTTTAGTGTAGCGCAGTTCTTAAGTCTATTCCTTGTGGGTGATACTGCTCAACACGCCCATAAGCGTGCTCACACGACTGTCGCGAGTGAATTATATCACTTATAAATCATGTGAAGACAGTGTATTACATGAGTGGCATAATTATCTCTAGCTGTTAAAAGTCAATTAAAATTGTCTAAGGTTTAAGCTTGAGTCCTGCTGAAGTGTGTAGGATATTTGCCATTGTCTTCATTCATCATCATAGGTAGCTTATGAAATGGGTGAGAAATAGTGTTCAGGCCCTTCCCTTTTTCCTTCACTCTGACTTTTTTGGCAGATTTGGAAATGGTGGTCTTCTCCCTTTGACCAACAAAGGTCATGTTCCTGGTTGCTCTCTAGTGTTGGCATCCAGTTTCCCAGCCTGCTGGAGCGGAGCAGCCCGGGGGGCACCGTGGTGCCCCGTCCCCTGCAACAGCACAGCCCCCTGCGGGCTCGGCCGGGCTGGGGCTCGGGGACTCAGCCCCGGCCCACCTGAAGCCAACGGGTCAGGGTTTGTAGAGGACCCATTGCTTGTGTCTGGCAGAGGTTTTACCTTTCACAGGCAGGTCGTTCTCGGCACAACAGAATGGAAAACGCATCCCATTGGTGTCAATGGAAAATTTGCTTTCCACTTAAAAAAGTCCAAGATATTGTCACCAATCTCATCCTGAGTATGATGGGGACCAGAAAACATATGTTCTTAAATCAGTACTAACTTTGAATAAAGACGATAAAATACTTTAATGAATGAAAAACACTTGTTTTTTTACAGGAGTAAAAATGGATTAAAGAAGAGGAAGCTGACCAAGTATGTAACTTCTTTGATATTTAAAGAAATTTAAAAATATATCACCTTAGACTAAACATGCATTATGGAGCACATGGTATAGTGATACTGCAGTTGCAGGTATGGAAAACTTCTCGGTAAACACATCCTGAGAGAGATGTCTGAAGGCAGAAAACAAACAATAATTGGACAAAAGCAATTCTTCTCAACAGATAGGTTGTGGTAAAAAAGCTCCTTACTGATAGAAAATTAGTCACTGGGGAAAAGATCAATTATCCAACTTAGTGATTCCAACAGAGCTTATCCTTAGTTAAAAATGACAAACGGTGAAAAACTGGGATGCATTTGTTTCTAGTGTTATTCCCCTCTTGACGTGAGGCTCTCATTATGGTTGTTGCTAGAACATTAGATCATTAATGCTAACGGGTAAACAGGAGTAATTAAGTGGTGATAAGACAGGTTCCTTTGGGCATATTGCCTCAAAGCAAATGAAAAGATTACTGTGTACATGCTTCAGTAGCTTGTAAATTAGAGCATGATAATTAGGTGAGGGAAGCTGTTTACCTGTGTTTTGTTATTCAGAGCATTAGCCTCATTATTTCTCTGTTATGTTCAGAGGCTGTGCCTGTACTGACAGAGAGACCCTAACATGGTGAAAAAGTGTGTAGAATGATGGGACTCCCTAAATCAAGGCTAATTTATACCTGCTGAAACTCTGCATGGTTTTGTATACTTACATGCCACTTTTTTCAGCCACCATCTCTCTGTGAGGAGAATTTAACCTCTAATGACAAACGTGTGTCATTCTCAAAGCCAGCAGAGAAAGCAAGCATGGCAGTAACATCCAAAATGCTGGTTTAAGGATTTATTTTAGTTTTGTGGGGGCCTTCGAAAAAATCGAAGCCCAAACATGAAATCCATTTTTCTGCTTGAGCAAAGCTCAAATGAGTTTCAAAAGTGTCTCTGCCAGATGTGAAAATATCTGAAAGGAACATTTTACATGGCACAAGAGGCAACTTAAATGAAGCTGCAGCTGCCCTGGTGCCAGAAGCATGCTGGTGAGATGGTACTGGGAGTGGGTCTGCGGCGGGGTGCTAGATCACCGCTTGTCGCAGTGCCACCTGTGCCTTGGGGACATACCCACCTGCAAAAGCAATTCAGGGGCCTGGGAACCATAGGAAGGGTGCATGGGCCGTTCTCCTAGCCTCAGACCGGTGGTTTCCCTCGGGTAGGACAACTCCAGCCCCTCCAAACCAGGGTGCTTATTAGCATCAGCACCAGCAGCTGCAGCATTGAGCTCACCCAGCGGGGTCAGCACCCCTCTCTCAGCCTCTCTTTTTGGTGCCCTCACGGTATGACGCAGGTAATGAGCAATGTGGCCACCATTTGGTGGCAATGAACCACAAGATAGGGTTTTTTTCTCTTCCTTATGGCTTTCTAGCATTAACTGTTGCAAATACATATTCATGACTTGATAGTATTCTGAGCAAAAACAGAAATAAAATGTACTAAAAAATTGGGTTTTTTTTTTTCTTAATTTCTGTGTGTCTTTCTTTTAAAGCCCTGTCCAGTTGGATGATTTTGATGGATACATCAAGGATATGGCCAAAGATTCAGATTATAAATTTTCTCTGCAATTTGAGGTAAATCTGCGGGGACTCTGTCCTCTCCTAGCTACCATGCCTGGATCAGCTTTTTCCAAATGTTAGTTTTGCACGGTGTGTTCCTGTGCTCCATGTTGTTTAATGTGTGCTGTTGCTGGGTGGGCCAGCTTCACTTCCAGTTCTGCAGAATTTAAAAGTGGACCTTGCTGTCATTGAAGACTGTATTTAGTAAGTCGATTTGAGTGGCTCATCACATTCGATTCAAGATAATTACCAGAACAACACACTTCCTTTAAGTTTAAGACATGCTGGCAGCCTGAATTGAGTTCAGGGCTTTAATGTCTTTATTTTATTTATTTAATGCACTTAATTTGAGGTGAAGCATTGGCATGAGAAGGTAACATCAAAAATCTCTTTAAGAGCAAGGGGGTTTCTCTAAGACCAGTTCAGGTACATACTCTTAATTACCCCGAGTTTAAAGTCAGTTAGTAGTACAAAACTAAAAAGCTCCTGTCCTAGAGCTAGCTCCCAAAGATTTAAACATGGAAAGGGAGTGGGGAGGACTGTTGTGGTGTTACCACCATTCTGGGTGGCTGACGTGTTCCCCTCCTGCCAGTGAGAAGTCTTCTGGTGCATCATATATTATCTGTAGCTACTGAAGGTAATGACTAGAAAGATCTTCTAAGCATTCCCCAGTATCAAGATCAAAAGCCACTTGAGGACTTGAAGAAAACCCTTTAAGTGGGGTGGATGACCACCGCAGAAATAACTTATCAACCCCTGGTTTGACGCTGTTTTGGCTAATTAAGTGCGGGTAGGGAGGAGCAGTCCGCACTCACAGCCTTGGATGGCAGCAGTGCATCGGCAGCATCAGCAGGAGAGACCACCTCACCCCATTGCTCTCTCAGGTTGGGGCCAAACTCAGAGGCATCAGGTAAGGAAAGTCAGTGTAATCCTGTTGTCAGTTTATAAAGTGATTTATGAATACTTTCAGTCTGGTACCTGCCCCAAGTAATCACCTCACAAAGAGTTATTTTGTGAGCGTTTGTGAGTTTGACCTTGGCGTTTTTCTTTCTGTTGCCCCAGGAGCTAAAACTGATTGGGCTTGACATACCCCACTTTGCTGCTGATCTTCCCATGAATCGCTGTAAAAATCGCTACACAAATATCCTGCCATGTAAGTACAATACATACAGGCTCCTGCTGAAGGCCCTTGAGAGGGAAAGAAGGGTTTTAATACAAGAACTGGAGAATCAGGGCGGATTTTCTGACTGATAAAAGCCTTTTTTTAAAACCTGCCCTTAGGGAGGACCAGGCAATAGATGTTTTTTCTTAGCTTTGAAGAGATATAGCTTTCTAGGGATGTTTATCAAGACTGGAGTTTGGAGGTGAGAAACACAAGGTCGTTTCTACTACTGAGTAGCATTACTGTATTTTTCTTACAATTTTAATGAAACCTAAGGGAGCCCAAAGGGATGGCAGTTGGAGGGTGCATTTTGCAGAACAGTAATGATGGTGCATCCATGTAGCGTTTACTGAAGCAAGTATTGCTCTCTGTTGGTAAATATGAGCATTCTCTGGGGTTTTTTAATAGATTTTTTTTGTTATTTTTATAGGATTTATTTAAATTTTGCCTAGTTGCAGAGAAGTACTGTGTTTGAGATTTTTTGTTTCCTTTTACAGATGATTTTAGTCGTGTCCGATTAGTTTCAATGAATGAAGAAGAGGGATCTGACTACATTAATGCCAACTACATTCCTGTGAGTAGAGAGACTCAGTCAGTGTAAAGAACAGTGTCCTGTACAGCAGTCAGAGCGTGTCACCTGCAAATAGCACAGCATCTCCTGGAAGCTTGGTCATGTTCTCAGCATCTCCTTCAGCTGTCAGTATTTTGCCTGCAGGGAACTGTGCTTTTCACCAGCCACCAAAATGGAGGAAAAAAAAAAAAACCCAAATAAAAAAATGGGGGGGTAAGATTTTTTTGGCAAATTTTGCCACAGTAGCACTGGATGAGCTTTGTGAAACCTAGATTGGACTGGCAGAGAAATGGGGAGGAAATGTTAAGTGGTCCAGTGGCTTTTTAAGGCAGCTAGGAAAAACATAAACTTTTAAATGAGAAACTTTTCCAGGTTTCTACAGCACACGGAAAAAGGATTAAGCCAGACACCGACAAAATGCGCACAGCCCAGATGGTGCGTGGAGGGAGCTTCTGCTGTCTGCCTCGGCCCTGGTGCTCCCAGTGTGCCTCCCTCTGCCTGGCGCAGAGCAGCCATTTACCAGGGAGTAGCACCCACAGTTTTAGGATAATTAAAGTGTACACAGAGCTATAGTCAAACAGTTTGATGCTGGGGGCAGGCTAAAAACCTCATCAGCTCTTCCCGCTCTCCCCTGAGCTCCTGCGGTCACTTAGGCTTATCCCTGCCACTGCCGCAAAGGTTTGCCCCTCTGTTAACCCCCCCGCCTTGTTTTGGCTCAGTGTAAGCTGTGTTAGGGAGAGCAACATCCACCGGGTCCCTCTGCATGGAGAGGAGGCAGGACACCACAGCATCCATTTAGAAAAAGAGCTTTCACTTGGGGGCCATAGACAGATGAGCATTTCTGCACCCCTGCTGCGAACAGAAGGCAGAGCTGGTCCTGGCTGTGCTGGAGAGAGCTGAGTCAGCATTATGGAAAAGGGAGGAGCCCTCAGATGAGTCGGTGAAGCCACTTCTTTGTCACTGTGGCATCGCCATGCATGTGCTGCTGAGCATGTCGCCTGTACTTAGTTTATACGTGTCAAGAGCATGAACCTAAACACTCGAGCTGCACGTGCCTGAGCTCACAGTGAATCAAGAAAGAAAAGCATTGCAGTGTTCAAAAGCGTCGTTCATAACTCAGGAAACTTCTATGACATAGGATTATGAATAATAGGATTTTATGTAGCTGTCCTTTTCGGATTGCTCAGTTCTGCTTTTTATAGTTTACACCGCTTTAGTTCTGCTTATAGCATAATGCTGACCATAGAAACTGGGACAGACGCATCTTCTGAATGCTTGGCTTTTCCTGATGATTGCTTCTCCACTGAGTACCTTCCTCCAAACACAGATACTAGTGGCGATCGGTGTCTCTGGGATAATAGAGATTTGACACGTAGCCCATGCAGACAAACAAACAGCAAATCCTGTGTAGTGCAAAAACTCAGATGGAGCTGACTTCCAGAGATGTCTGGAGGAAGCCATTTATGGGAAGTGCTCCCAAATCACGATTATTTTTATAATCCACATACTGTGGTGGCACAGAAATTGTCCAATTTACATGAGATCGTGCTGTGTGTTGGATGTATTTTTTGCTCTTATTTGGAATATCAAATAACTTTCCAAATGTGATTTTGCTGATCCAACCTCAGCAAATATGGTTATAGCAGATGTCACAATGGCCATTCTGTGGATCTTTTATTATAGTCTTTATAACAGCCTTTAGGTTTTAGAGAGGGGAAGGAGTCTTTCCAACTAAAAGCATGTTGATAGAGATAGGAGAAGGAATATATGGATATAAAGCATCTGAGCTTCAATAAAACACAGCAATGATAATCTGTTAAGGGTGTTGACTCAGCATATTCTCTATTATTTTAAGCAGAATTCTGATTAATATTTTACTAATTTAAGTCCTTATGAAACAAACACGTGCACATTATCCTGCTCATTGCTACCTTCCATTTACATCAGTGACTGGAAATCACCACAGGCATTGCTTGGGATGAGCAGGCTAAGCATCTATCGTTGTTATGTCTGTAACTAAACAAACCCTTAGACTGTAAAATTTGGAAGAAGCTGGAACTTTGATTTAGGATTCTCATTTCTTGTTTTTTTAATGTTGCTTTTCCTGTTCTCAGGGCAAAGGATTTGCATAATAACAGATCCGTCTTCTGTCTTCCATTCTAGATTGCTTATACTTTGGGAGCATCAAAAACTGGCAAAATTTGTAATCTCAAAATAAATACAAAAGATCATGAAGTAGTTTCTTTATATTAGAAATCACTTAAAAAAGTACAAAGTGAACTTGAGCAAGCTAAAAAATACGTGGGCCAGAGAAAAATATGTATTCTAAAGCATTAATCATGTTGGTAAACAGCACCTGTCTCTTTGTTTCTTAGGGCTATAATTCACCGCAGGAATACATTGCAACCCAAGGACCACTGCCAGAAACTAGGAATGATTTTTGGAAGATGGTTCTCCAGCAAAAATCTCAAATTATTGTTATGCTTACTCAGTGTAATGAGAAAAGAAGGGTATGTAACAAAATCTTGCACATAGTATAAAAGAAACTGTGGTGAAAACATACAATTTCTGGTGGGTGAATTTCTTTGCATTGTGTTCTGATTATGAGGAAGCATCAGAGAACTAGAACTAGAACTGGGATGGCACTTCATTTGCTTATGACAGTCATTTCAGGATGCTTAAGGGACTGGAGCATCTTTCACACGAGGAGAGTCCGAGGGAGCTGGGACTCTTCAGTCTGGAAAAGAGAAGGCTCAGGGATATCTTGTTACTGTGTATAAATACCTGATGGGACAGAATGGAGACAAAGGATTCCTCAGTGGTGCCCCAGTGACAGGACAAGAGGCAATGGGCACAGGTTAAATCATGTTAAATTCCATCTGAACATGAGGAAACACTTTTTTACTGTAAGGGTGACTGAGCACTGGCACAGGTTGCCCGGAGGTTGTGGAGTCTCCATCCTTGGAGATATTCAAAAGCCATTGGACATGGTCCTGAGCAGCCTGCTCTAGGTGGCCCTGCTTGAGCAGGGGGAGTTGGACGAGATGACCTTCCAACCTCAACCATTCTGTGATTCTAAGTCTAAATAATAATAAAATAAAAGTATGATGCTTTACATTTTCCTTGACATAATAGAAATATTTGGAATATAATTTTTTAAAAAATGTGTGTATTCTCGTTGCCCATCTTTTGTTCCTTTTAGACCTATTCTATTAAGAAAAGTAAAAATCTACAAAGACACTATGTATTTCCATTCTTCACTATACTAATGCTACCCTTCAGAAAATCAGTGTATAACTTATGTCCATAGTTACACAAGTAGGAACAATCAAGCTGGGTCATTACAGGGTATTTTATCTCTTATTGCAGCATCAAGTAAATAGTGCTGTAGACATTTCTAAAACTGAGGTTCAGTATACTTTTGATTGTGCTTTTTTATATATGCATGTATATAGTCATATAAATATGTATGTATTCATTTCCCTTTCAGGTGAAATGTGATCATTACTGGCCTTTTACAGAAGATCCTGTTGCATACGGGGACATTACAGTGGAGATGCTGTCAGAGGAGGAGCACACAGACTGGGTTTATAGGAATTTCCGAATTAGCTATGTAAGTGAAACATTTGGCATGGTCCTACTGAAAGGGTGGGAGTAATTTCAGTCCCGCCTCTTCTTTAACTTTTGTCCATTTCTGGCATTCAGTGGAAAACACCTGAGAGAGAGATTGATGGCCTTACCCTCACTCCACACAGGCAAATTGCTAAATCACAAACCTTTCCCCTAACATTGTTGTCTCTGTGAATTTCTGAGTAAAGTGCAAGACTGAAACGAGAGTAGTGCCAGAGCTCTGGACATTTCTGTGGAGCCAATAATTAGTGACAACAAATGTGTACAAAACTTCTATTTTTTTAGCTCGGGCTTATCTTCTTGCTTACTATAAGCTATTCAAAACTTGAAAAATACCAATGTGGAAATTGAAAATATTTTTAAAAGAGCAATTCTGAAATATTCATAGATTCCTATAAAGTATTGAATCAGACATGAGAGCATGTGATTTCCAACTTAAAGCTGTTCAGACATTCAAGCATTTCTTTTCAGCTTTCGCTTCTGCACCAGCTCATTGCAGGCACCAGCTCTCGAAGGAAAGACAAGAGATATGGAGGGGACGTGAAAAAAAGCTGGGCAGTGGCACGTCAGCCTTGGCCCAGGACGTTAGTCCTAGCCAGCCGTGCCTCGCTGCGTTACAAAGTGCGCACAGGGTGCAGGCTAGGAGTACAAATGCATAAAACACGATGTGTTGGGCTGTTGGCATCCATGGAAAATAATGACGAGACTGCAGTTTGCAGTTCAGGTAAACTGTCCTTCACCAAACGCAGGGCGGCTGCTTCAGGGTCTTTTGTACTGATGTAATTTTTTAATCTCCTTTGCCTAAGGATCTGCTGTTGCCTGTGAGTGGAGAGAGGTCACGGCAGCGGGGTTATTTAGCCTGACCCAGAATGGCAAAACTAAAAGCATTGCTTACCATGGGTTCGGTTGATGACACCCCCCACCCTTCCCCATGTTTTGAGTTCCTTTAAGTCTCAAAGACAAAGTGAATTATGTTGAGGATCTTCTTTCACCTAAAACCGACGGAGTTTTTGGCATTATAAACCCTTTTTATAATAATGGGTGTTTTTCTAAATATTTCCTGTGCCCCTGTACTGATTTTTTTCTTCCCTTTTGGTATCTTTTTTCTTTGAAACTTGAGAAGAAAAACTCTCAAGAGTCCAGTCTTGATTGTTTGCCAACAGCGTTGTTCTTTATCTGTGGCAAAATGACAGAAGGAGAGGGAATGGAACAGAAAGAGGAAGAAAGCCTAAACTTGAAAAATGCAACAATTCTTGATTTAAAAGCAAAATCAAATCAAACTACCACGAGGAAAAAAACAAATCCTAAACTGACAAATAAGAGTTTGTGCCTTTTTTGATAATGATGGCCTGATAACCCCTTCCCTTTTTAATCAAATAGGATGTAAATTCTTTGCCATTTTTTTTGGCCGACTTTACTTCCTTAGGCTGTATTTGGGGGGGGGAACCAACCACAAAATGACAAAACCCCCTCAGTCTGACTGAGCGTGACTGCACTGTTAAAACTCCTGTGAACACGCTGCTGTTCTGCTTTTCCCATTAGGCTGATGAGGTGCAAGACGTGATGCATTTTAACTACACTGCCTGGCCAGATCATGGCGTCCCCACGACCAACGCTGCCGAAAGCATCCTCCAGTTTGTACAGATGGTCAGGCAGAAATCAGCGAAGAGTAAAGGCCCCGTGATCATACACTGCAGGTAAACGTTTCAAGGAAATGAAGAACTAGAGGGTGTGACTTGTTAAATAGGTTGCGCAGCCATTGGAGGGAGAGATTCTGGTGTTCTGCTCACCTGTTAGTTGGAGATTGTACACTTTGGTGTTACGGGTAAAGCATTAGTCCCCCTGTTTGAGTACAGTGGGGCTGGGATTTCAGCCTGCAGCCATAGACGTGAAGGCACTGCTTTCTGGAGTAGAGTCAGCTCTTTGGATGTTATAAACAAATGGCTTCAGGAGGCGCACCGGGTGATCCTGACTTACACTAGCTCAGAGCCTGCCCCTGCTCTCTGACTTCCACACTTTCACGGTACAGCTGGTGTGGTCTGGCCAGCAGCCTGCCGCAGCGTGCTGCTCCCCTGCAGAAGTGTCTCTCTGCGCCGATCCTCCTCCTCTGGTCACTTGGCTTTCGGTACATTCAGGAGGTGACATGAAGAGTGCTAGCAGTGATACCAGTATCCCATGATAACAGTTATATGGTTTTTTTTCTTTTTGGGGGGCGGAACATTGTTTTATATACTATCAGATTTATCTCTTATGCATCATCTTGTGCCTTTTATTAAGATGCTCACTTACTTGGCCTCTCTGGGGGGAGCTGCTGTAGTCACACAGAATCACAGAATAGTCACAGAATAGTCAGGGTTGGAAGGGACCTCTGGAGATCATCTAGTCCAACCCCCCCGCCAGAGCAGGGTGACCTACAGCAGGTTGCACAGGACAGCGTCCAGGCGGGTTTTGAATGTCTCCAGAGTGGGAGACTCCACAGCCTCTCTGGGCAGCCTGTTCCAGTGCTCCACCACCCTCAAAGTAAAGAAGTTCCTCCTCATGTTAAGATGGAACTTCCTAGGATATCATACCAGATTGGTGCCTCCCAACTGACTTCGAACCTCTTTGTGGCTCCTAGCGCAAGAGCTACTCACAACACATTTCTCAGAAATAAGTGAATAGATGGGTTGCAGTGGATGAATACGTGTGCATTACGGTGACACACTCCTCATGGAAGTCAAGGCTTGATGAGATTAATCTCAGCCAAACCCTACATCACCCACCCCCGAGGCAGCAGTTACATTGCTGCCCAATGCGTCAGCACCTTCCAGCGCTGCCTTTCCTGGTGCTGATGTGATGGTCACCACTGACTCTCTTGTGCCACCACTTTGCACACTTTCTAGAGCTCCTTCCCAGAAAACAGTCTTTTATAGCAATATCATTGCTAGTTTCCAGATAAGGCACTTAGTGTTCTACTGGAATGCAAAACAAGAGCTTTTGTAAAAGCAGCAAATTGTGCAGCCCTCTCCTGTAACTTAATGGAGAAATTCATAAGGGATATTGTTCTGGGAGTCCTAATATCAAGAAAGGTGATAGTAAGCCAGAGAAGAAATTTATACGTAGCACTGCAAAATCAAACCCCTTATATACCACTTAATTGTTCTGGGAAGGAATAGAAGCAAGTGTCAGAGAGCTGGGTAGCAACTGTAGTATTTTCTTTTTAATTAGGTTGTTTCTAGCAGCAGAGAGAGATATTTTCAGATAGTATTTTTAGCGTACACTGTACATCTTAGACCACGTATACATTAAAAGTAGCAATGCTATGGAATTAATGTAAGGGGGGGAAGATAGAATGTATTGATCAACCCCTACAGCAATTGTTCTCAAATGTTAAAGAAGGCACAGAGTGACTCTATCAATTAATGAATCTGTCAAATAAATAGATCAGAAGTTCCGTTGTGTTCATCTCATTCGAGATATTGACACTATTGTTAAACACAAGCAAAAAACCCCAAACCTCTTTCATGGCAGTTATGATGAACTGTGTTGAGATGAACTGTTAAACTTTGTTGCAAATACTTTCAAGGCTGTCCTGAAAAATATGATGAGACAGCAGAAAGAACTTTGTCTAAGACACACACTTCTATCCTTAGTAGTAGGTATGGTGTTGGGATGCTGTATGAAACTCTATAAACCCTCTAAAGCTACACTCATAATGATTTCAGACTTAAAAGTTACATGTGAAATCACAATGCAAAGAATCATATGCACATACAAATCTCTAAATCAAAACAGTGTGTCTTTTTTCTAGTCACTAAGCTTCCGTTTGCAGGGATAAAGATTTGTCAGCCCAATGGTTGCTGGCTATTTCTGTCTCGTGCTCCCAAGGCAGAAATCCTGGAGTGTAGACTCTTCTGGGTGGTTTGTCCTTTGAGGGTGAACTGCGGTAGTGCGGTGCCTTTGCAAAGCCGAGAGCTTTGCAGTGAGGAGAGCTGTGGAACTGAGCTGTGCAGGTTCAACCCCAGCTGCCTCTGCGCAGCAATCGCTGCCGAGCGGGTCTCTCTGCAGCCCCTGTGGTTAGAGACATCTCAGGAAATCTTTGAGGGGAGCAGTGAAAGCAGGAAGAGCAGGCAGCTGAGGGTGGATGAGGGTGTGCATGCACATTCTGCATGTGAGCACGTGAAGAGGAGTATAGGAAGGTGAAGTAATTGCAGAGCCGTCCACTGCATACAGTGGCTGAAGGGTTGCGCAGCATTAAATCCTACAGGTTAACCAGCCTGTCTGACCTCGGATTAGCTACATCTGATTATCACAGCTGCAGGACGCCTGCTTTGTGCAGTACCACTGATTTTCCTCTGTGTCCCTGCCAGATAAGCCTGAAATGAGATGCATGTCTGTGTGTGTTGCAGTGCTGGAGTGGGACGAACAGGAACATTCATAGCCCTGGATCGGCTTTTACAGCACATCCGTGATCACGAGTTCGTAGATATATTGGGCCTGGTGTCTGACATGCGGTCCTACAGAATGTCCATGGTGCAGACAGAGGTAAGATCCATTCACTTTAACATTGTGAGTGCATCATCGGTTCTATTTCATACCTCTCTGTGGCGTGTTTGTGTCCAACGACTGCTGTTCCCCCTGAACACTTGAGAAAATAGCTATAAATAGATACAATTACGTTTTTTTCTTCATTGTAATATTGTCATGTTATTGATCTGCTGCGTAGATGGGTCTGATAATACATCTACAATCTCACTGATGTCTTCCAGAGGGGATGAGTTATTCTCACCTTCTGTGAAATTAACATGCAAAAAATGCATTAGAAGAGATTAACATATGAAGTTTTCAAACCATTTTGAAAAGAATTGGGCTTGCTGAGGGGATTAATGGCTTGTGAAATGATATCAGTATCGGACAGCCATTCACGCTTGTTCAAGAGGGTATCGTCTAGCCAAGCGTAGGAGCTCAGTTGCACCATGGTAATACAAATAACAACCAAACAGACAAAAGGATTGTGAGTCTGCCAGACGCTCTCCTTGCCCCTCTCCCTGCCCAAATAACTACTGGGTAGTTCTTTTTCTGTTTTTAAGGCAAATGTTGGGAGAGTAGTCATTGTCAGAATATATACTGGAAAAAAAATCACGAAGTCTTTTCCAAAGCAGAAGCTTTTATGCGTCTGAAACCTTCCCAGTTCCTGTATTAATGAGGGAAAAATTTCACACCTGTTGTACTCTTCGCTGGTTATACAGTATAAGCTGGCAACCTCCATACGGCTGGAAGTGCCACCATCACTGTTTGCAGGCTAGGTGGGGCAGATAATTTGTTGCCAAGGAGTGTTGAATCCAGAGCAAAGCAGAGAAGATTTAGCAGGGATAGAATAGGAGGAGGAGGAAAACCTGCAGTGACAAAAACTGGCATCTAGAAATGAAAAAAGGTCATTATTCTCAGACCATTCTGGATCATTCCTATCACAATCACAATTGTGATAGGAATCTCAATTCGCTCATCACAATTCGCTCTATTAATCCGAAGGCAGATCCTTATGTAAACACCAGGGAAACAAATCCTGATGGTTGATTTCAGCTGCAACTGCATTAACACTCCAGAGGTGATGTGATTCCCGCCCCCCCCCAGCCCCGTACAAACTGGTTGCCTGCCTGGAGCGGGAGGTCAAGGGCTGGGCTTTGGTGGTCGCTGAGCTCCTGCTGCTCCAGGCAGTGGCCAAGCCTGGCGGTGGAGGTCACTAGGTGGCACTGGCACTCAGGCGCAGGGGCCACCAAAAAGGCTTTCCTTACAAAAACCTGAAACCACACGCAGCTCACCTGGCTTCACGTTGCCTCCTACACTGGAAACTTGGCAGTGTCTCGCTGAGCAGTTTAAAAAAAACAGATGGCACAGGCCCAAAAAGGGGGGTTGGATTGGAGAACACCCTGAATTGAAACCAGTCACTTCAAATTAGTGGGTGTGAGGAAATACAGTTTTTTCTGTGGTCTGAGACACGCTTCAAACTCATATTGATATCTCCTGGTATCAGCAGACCACTGGGGAGAGGGGCTGAAAGCCAGACTCAGGTTTTGGAACAGCTGGTTTTGGTTGAGATCCACTTGCTCCCCATACCTAGTGTACATAAAGCTAAGTGTAAGGATTCATCAGGGTTTGCCTCCTCTCTCTTTGAAATCTATAAGTCATCAACAAAGGTTATGCCAAATTGAATTACCGTGTTTAATCTGTATGATGATAATAATGCTTAGAAAAGCCAGTCCATAGCCAAACCCAAAGATAACCACAGTCTTGTTGCACAAAAACCTGTCCACAAATATAACAGTGCACGTAACTGACCTGACTTACAGTGTCATTTGTACAGAGGTTGATGACTCCCCAGATAATTAACTGCTCTGTGAACAAAATCAGGTTTCAGCTTCATATTGGTAAAGAAGTCAAGCACTAAGGAACGTGAAGTTCATTAAAAGATTTCAGGCGCATATGTGGTATGGATGCAATTTGTTGCACATAAAGCATTCAGGTACCTTTCTGGGAATTAATTTATTTTCAGGCAATATAAAGTAGACCCGCTTTAGCTCAGATCCAACTATCCTACCCTACCTTAATCCTACCCTATCCTGTCCTCATCTCCCATCATCATTCAGGTTATTAATAAGTGATTATGATGCCAGGGCAGCCCAGGTGGCCTTTGTGCTTCCCCAGCTGCTATCTGTAAGAATTGCGGGCTATTATTTTGGGAGCTGACAACTCACTGTACATTGCCAGGGGCTGAGGAGGGAGAGACGGAGAAGCTGTGCAGGCTGTTACTATGAACTATCAAACTGTTTCACTGCTTGGGTTTTTGTCATGCTTTCTGAGGCACAAAAATACCCACTCATGTGGTCTTGTCTTCCAGGAACAATACATTTTTATTCACCAGTGTGTGCAACTGATGTGGCAAAAGAAGAAGCAACAGTTCTGCATCAGCGATGTCATATATGAGAACGTCAGCAAGTCCTAGTTCAGAGTCACAGGTGGTAAGTCAAGTCCGGCACGTGTGCCATGCCCACAGCCTCGTGTCCCGGCTGCTCGGCAACAACCAGTGGCACGGGTGTTTGCTCCAGGAGCTTTGCTGGAGGTTTGGAGCTTTCTGGGCCTCATCCCCCTCTGACCTGATGGTCACATGGAGAGTGTGAGGAAAATCCCTCTAGCCTCTCGCAGTAAACAGTCTGCTATACTTTCCGCAGCACTGAGTATATTGGCTCACTCACTACTCAAAGAAAAAGAGAATCCAGCAGTCGTGACTGAGCCATCTAACCATTCCCTGCCACTTGTCCTAACACGCCTTACAAAGCTTAAAGGAGGGGTGGATTTTAATATCGTCAGTCATTCTCAAGTCACTGACCAACTGGCAGGTTACCGAGGCCAGCAGATGTTTGGGGGGTGCTCTGCCAGCAACCGCTGTTGTGGGCGAGATGGTAACCAAAAACCAGCCCAGCCCAGTCCCCGGCTGCAGAGTCAAACTCATGGCCCTGACCTACCAAGCGGTGTGCTGGTGGGGACAAGCTGTGAGGACGCACGTCACTGCTGTGTAAGCTGATGAGCCTTAGTTCATTAGGTGGCAGTAAAAACCCAGCCATAACCTTAATAGTTAATTTTGGGTGAAGCGGGAAGTTACAGACTTTCAACACGCACTGTTGTCTCAAACAGCTGGGGGAGAGCTGGGCTGTGGGCACCACCGCCACCAGCCATCTCTGCGGGGTGTCTGTGGTGTTGCACATGTGTCTTTATTAGCCTCTGCGTACGTCGTTCCCCTGCCCATAAAAGGAACCCCAATTTGCCTCACTTTTCCTAAGTCCCAGTAGTTTACCATCTAATCGGAGTCCCAGAGCCCAGCTGCTTGTACTGGTGGGCTGCAGCCCCAGCCTGTATGGAGGGCTGGTAAAAAAAATAAATGCCAAGAGCTGTATTTATTTCCTTTTTTATTTCTAAAGCATTCTGTTTGTCTGCTTCTAGGTGAGACCATGAAGCACACCCATCTTCCCTTGCTTCTGATTTTTTTCTTTTGATGGTTTGAACGGTGAGTTGTTCTGCCAGGAGAGACCGCTGCTTTGCGGACAAAATGACAATTGCGGACAATGAAAGAAAGAAACTTTTAATGTTCCGAAGCACTGGGGAGACAAAGCCTTAATGAGCCTGCGGTGTCTTTTGAACTGTTTAATTTCTGGACATTTTTTTAAAATACTGGACCAAAATCAACTAAACAACATGAAGGAAAAGACACTATATGTGCATAAAATAGATTGCTCCAGAGTGTTGGGTTTTTGTTTGGTACTTCGGGTTATTTTTTTTTTTTTCTGTGCAGGTTGAGCTTAAGGTTAAAGTAAGTGCAATATTTTTTTAATGGTTGACCGAAGAGTTTTCTTCATGTGTCACTGGTCTGTGCTAACG
>VZSZ01003428.1:156004-237914 GCA_013398815.1 Ibidorhyncha struthersii
TTCTTTTATCTCCTCTTTTAATCTACAAATATTATCAAGAAGTAGAAGCACAGACTAATATCTTGATACTGGTTTGGGTCTGGAAGCTGAAAGTAGTAATGCTTGTATGTGAAGGTGGGAAGCCGAGCACAGAAGTAGTCTCTCAAATACTCCTGGTACATCAGAATCATAGAGTGGTTTAGGTTGGAAGGGTCCTTAAAGATCATCAAGTTCCAACCCCCCTGCAATGAGCAGGGACATCTTCAGCTAGACCAGGTTACTCAAAGCCCCATCCAGCCTGGCCTTGAACACCTCCAGGGATGGAGCTTCCACAATTTCCCCGGGCAACCTGTTCCAGTGTCTCACTACCCTCACAGTGAAAAATTTCTTCCTAATATCTAATCTAAACCTACCCTCTTTCAGTTTGAAGCCATTCCCCCTCATCCTATAAATACATGCCCTTGTAAAAAGTCCTTCCCCAGCTCTCCTGTAGGCCCCCTTTAGGTACTGGAGTGCCACAATAAGGTCTCCCCAGAGCCTTCTCTTCTCCAGGCTGAACAACCTTATTTATGAGATGCAGCCCAGGAAACTCAGTGGAGATAAGGTACCTGCTTGAACAAGGATCTGGTATTCAAGCTGTATCTTTCTTCTGTATAGGTCCTAAAAACCTGAAAACTCAAAATGCCTTCAATTCTCATAATTTAAAATCTGCTAGTTATAAATTTCCTAGTTAGAAAGGCTTAATCCACATCATACTAGTTATTCATGGGTTTCCGATTGTTCCCTTGGTTAAATTAGCAAAGTAGTGACGTTACTGTCCATCAAAGCACTTCCAGGGACACTTTCAGAGTTTCCTAAACACTGATGACTACACTCAAAGTCACTGGGAGCTCTGCACATTTCAGAACATCATCTCATTTTGGTTATCTACTGCCCCATAAACCATTGATTTCTGCACACATCAATAACGTAGAAGTCTGCACTTATCCCAGCCCCCCCCACCCCCCCCCCTTTTATATACCACAATGCTTTGAAATAATGAAAGTATGTATAAAAATCTCATTTATAGATCAGAATTTGTCTGAGCAAAGCACTGTTTAACATTTGAATTGCTAAAGGTAAGTAAACTGTTCCATGCTTCCAACATTGGTTAGAAGTGTTCTTTACGAATTAAATGTGAGGTTTCACAGAGTTTATCTCTCCCCATGGCATGCCAAGGGGAGACACTAAAGGCATGGGGAGAAGTGCCTTGCTGATATGTGCTTAGAAAGCATAAAACTGCTGAGTGAACGTACGCTGCTAAAACTCTCCCTCCACCCAGTTACAAAGGCAGACTTGATGGCAGAAAAATAGTAAAGTAGCTCCTGTGTTATCAAACACCGCTCTTTTTTCCATGTCTAATAAGGCACTTTTTGACATTTAAAAAACTGTTCCGTTTCCTTTTCAAAGCCACTTTTCACGTATCACATATTTCTAAAATATTAGTGTAAAAACCAAAATCCTCACTGCTCAAATCCTAAAGAAAACATTTTGAACGTAACACTGCATTATACCACTGTTTTCATTTAAGACACTGAAAATTTTGAAGCAAATTTTCTTTTCATTCGACGACCCTCAAATGAGATGTCTTTTTGATTTCTAATAACTGTCAACAAGCTGAAAATTCAAAACCTACACAGCAGAGGGGTGAAGCTCCCTGCAGCGCCTTAAACCATTAAGGAAATTCCAGCAAAAAGGAAAATATCTGCCTTAACGCCACTCAGATTTCACAGACTGTAACTCAGAAATCATCAAGTCTAGTTCAGCAAAGTTAAAGGGTAAAACACAACTCTTGTTGTACTGGGTTGTTAAGTCATTAATAATTGATTTTAAAACTATGAAAAAAACACAGAAACAAAGAAACCAACCACCCCCCAAATCCCCAGATCATTCTAAGTACACAGAAGGGGTTTCCCATTTTCCTCCCAAGTATCTCCAAAGATGCCTCTGAGCACACTGACCACATTCAGACTTGTCTGGCTCTTTCTATACAGCTTAACAGCTACACAGAAACACAGCTCCAAAAACCCAGTTGTGAAGTCATCTCTTTTCTCTCAGAGACAAAGCATGAGTGCTTCCTCCAAGACCTCTGCGTGCCAAACTCCGCAAAGTCTGAAGGGTCTCAGAGCTGACGCCTCCCTCCTTTTGGGCAAAAGCAAACTGTCTGCTGACTGCTAGAATAAGCTTGCAGAAAATATGAATATTAGCTTCATATTTTGGTAATAAACCGGGGAACAAAGGTGCAGGTAACCACCAAAGTGCCTTTTATGGAATCAGAGATACTTTCCATGAGAAAATACAGTGACTCTAATTTTTAAACATGAGTTTCAAAGTCCTTTTCAAAAGTTTCCTATTCTTGTACTTACAAGTAACGAAGAATCTATGTACGAGTAGCTTCAGATCTTCCTTTATTTTCTTTGTCATCCACAACCCAGCGTAGGGGAGATCGCTGTACAGTGAACACTATTCAGGCTAGGTATGGATGTTTAATAGAGAGAGTGGGGAAGAGGAAATTATAAATGTGAATCGGAGAATACATCAAGCCTTTGGAGGACTGGGCTTGACCTTTAATCATAGGAGCAGTGAAACAGGCGATTTCCCCCCATAAAGCTATGTATATAAGTTAAATGGATGCAGTTATCCATTGGATATGGATTAGGGATGCAGGTGTGCTGGTTCAAGTATTTCCTATAAGGAGAAAGCAACCGAGAATCATCGTTTCTTTCACTGGGTAAGACAAGAATCCATTTCTTAGTGACTGCTACTGCAATTGGAGTCTTCAGTTTGGGATTCGTCCCTTCTCGACCCATTTCTGGATAAGACTACATTTAAATGACAGGTGTAGAACCTATGTAATTTTCACAGGCATAAAGAATATATATTAAATGTAAAATATACATAGACACATAATGAACACACAGAAGAAGCATTTGTAAGGACATTTACAATAAATGGCACTAAACACCTTTATTTAGATTTTTAAGTTTTCTTTTATGAAAAATGAATAGGATTCTTTTTTCCCTTGTACACAGAGGAAGAGCAAACTAATGGCAAAAATCAAGAATGCTTTCTTATTTCAATACCATCTTTGCAGCCACAAAGATACAACTGTTTAACAGACAAGAAATACTGTTTATTGCAGACTTTAAGCTGATTCATGTGAAAAAGGCACTATGAAACTTAATCAAACTAGATGATTAAATTTGTCTAAATTAAGTGATGTTATATATTATATATAATACATATATTATATATAAAATCACACGACCATGTGAAATAAGAGAACATTTTTGTGACAAAAAGCATTGCATCTTCAAAAATAATATCTGCGGGAAGGGATGTTTTCTTTTCTCCCCCTTTTGCCTCCAGGAATCCACTTTTCCAAAAGATTACATTGATAAAGGAACAACAGCTTTTTACATAAGGAAAAAACTGACATCTGGGATCAACACACAAAAAAAGTCTAGATTATACACTGTTCTTTTGACGGGTTAAGTTACAAACAAAAAAAAACGCAAGTATATTAAAAAAGAAAAAAAGTACAGCAAATTATTTCATGGCTACCTACAGCAGATCTGGTCAAGTCTTTGAGCTGTTTTACTATTTTCTAATTATTCCTGCTTGTGCAATATTATAGTTCATCACGAGTGAAGTACTGATAAAATCAATGTACAGAGTATTATTTTGCTATAAACAGCATCATTAGTAATAAAACATCTTGGGAGTGATGCAAGAAAGATTCAGTCTATGTTGGGCTGCTGTTAATTCTCTAAACATTTCCTCTCTGTGCTGGCATCAACAACTTAACTAAACATCCCGCAGCCGAATGCATGACAAGAAAGACTGAGCCAAAAAGACGGACTTGCAAACTATGGCAAGAGATGGGATTCAGAATCTTATTATTACTGAAGGGTTCAACTGTTCTTTTATTGCTGGCTCAGCTCACCTCAGATGAATCACAAAGACGTGTTCCAGTTTATCTGTCATAGAATGGTTAATTCCATAAAGCCAAGACTCATCTTTGGGTATAAATGGATCATGTGCCAATATTTTCACCTGTCAGGAACCTCCATTGAATTTCTTATCTGTTCATTTTTAATGACGAGAAGCTAGCAGCAGGTACTTCTGTGGAGACTACTGCAAATTTTCTTTATGGTGGCTAGTCACGCTTGCCATATTATAAGACATTTCCCTGCACTGCTTCCTAAAGCAAAGCTGGATGGTATAATGCTATGGACAACGGAATTAAAGAAAAGAGGAAAGACATTTTAGTGGCTGCTTCCTTCATCAAAGGACTCCACACCTGAATCTGTGGCAGCTGCACTGATTTTTTCTTGTCGTCTTCTCATAATTTCTTGCAGTTCTGAACTGCCACTGTTAGCCTATAAACAAATAAAAAAGAAAAAGTGTTTATTTGTGGGTTTGACACATGATGAAGATCCTCTGCCAGCATTTTATTAAGATAGATGTTTGAACAACTTAAACTCACCTCGCACTAAGAATCTGGTTAAATAACATTGGAAATAGGAAAGGACTTACACTGTCCTTGAACGTGGACCAGAAAAGAACCTGCAGACTATTCAAAGTGTCAGCTTAACTTTTAGCACTGCTTGAGCATCTTTAATTCTCACGCAAGCCCCTGAAAGCGTTGGATATTTATGGGGTGAAATATGGCCTCAGTAAAAGCAGGGTTAAAGCCCAGCAAGTTTGTTAGGATTCCACCCTTGAGTACTTAAATATCGTGGCAATCATACTGAGAAATTAAAGCACATAAACCCTTGGTGGGTTTAGATTTATGTAACCACAAAATTCATGTACGCACATGGGTTCGCACAGCCAAGGCCTAAATAAGGGTTGAGATACCTAACCTTAGTATCCCACATTACACAATACACCATCACGCATTTGCTGGTCAGAGATGCCGGCTTGAAACTTACAGTAGTAAGAATTGAATCATATTACTATATTAGCAACAGTGGAGTATTGTGAGGACAAGGCCTTATTTCACCTTTCAGGGTGAAAAACAGGTCTGCCGAGCTAGCTGCAAACAGATTGCTTCAACAACGTAAACGAAGTCATTAGCAAGGCCAGGACACGTATCCACCAGAGCAGAACTTTCCAAAGCAGGCATGACTTTGAATAAAACTACAGGATTATTAAGCAAGAGCCATATCCTCTATTGTGTTGTTTGGCTATGACATGACCTTCCAAGCTTCAAAACTACCTTCCAAAATAGCCTCTGAATAAGGAAGCAGAAACTGGTTCTGACATTTGTAAAACAAATTTCAGGACTGTTAAGGGGAAAACCCTTCAATTGATTCTGAACTCTGAAAATTTATCCCACGAAATAAAATTTAATTTATATTTATGCCATTATATCCATTACAATGCATTATCTGATGCCATTACCTGACAGACAGGTTAGGTGTCCACAGGGAGGGAGGCTAGGATGCTTCTCCTAGGTAAATTACCATTGCTCTCTTCTCCCAGAGTGGAAGGGCAAAGCAGGGGGCTTACAATTGACTCTCTGAAGGTGAGAGAGCAGTTTTATTTGTCTTAATTCATTTTGTCCTTTCCCACTTGGTTTCAGATACAGAGCAAGTGCAGCAGTCACCCATTACTGAAGTCATGCATAAAAACCAGCAGCAGATACCTGAGAATGTGCTTTATCAGAGGTCATGTAGAAATATTTTTCTGAAAATGACTGAGCAGCCGAGGCTGAAACAGTTTACCTTCCTGATAACATCAGTAACAACATGATGGAACTGGAATTTCAATTACAAAGTACTGAATTCCTCTGCCTGAGGTAGAACAACACTAAAAAGAAAACTGCAGCTGCATAAAGGTAAAGATCTGGTTGTGCATATTTGAGCATGCAGCCCCAAATCTGAGAGGTAGGGCTGTCACTGGCCTGCGGAAATGGTACGAATCCAGAAACACTTTTGGAAGACCCCAAGTAGAACTAACAAACAAAGATGAGGCATGAAGCTCTGTAATGCTAGAGAGCGCGCGGGTTTGCTCTGTCTCTGGCTATTATTGCTATTTGTATTTAACACCAGGTCATTTACTGCAATACGACACCACAAGTACTACATAAGGGATGCCAGGGAACTTAACGAAAATTTGACACCGATTAATCATGTAGGACAATTATGGTGGTCAAACCCATAACCCAGTAACTGCTTATAAAAAATATTCAATTGTAAAATAGGCCTGACACTGGTAAAAGTATGTGTGTGTTTAAATGCTTCTGTTATTAGAAGTGTTTCTAGTTTGAGCAGTAAGAACATAGCCCTGTTTAGAACACATAAGCTCATCTTTGCGAGGTCACATATAGACATTTTGGCTGCGACACTCATTCCTATAGCTTCTCTTAAACAAGGACAGCCTTCCTAAAACCTGCGACTTGAAATATTATAGGGATAGAAAGGAAGATGCATCTTAATGTTTTGGGTAATTCAGCAAACAACAGGCTAAAACAATCAGGAATTGCATACAGTCTGAAATTCATCAGTTAAACCTCAAATAACTGAGGCAGAAATAAACATTTCAATTACCTTTTCGCTAACAAAATCCAATGACCTTGTTAAACTCTCAGTACCTGTTTATTAACACTTGTAGAGCAATTATTAGACAAGGTTTGACTGTCCAGTTTCCTACAGAGCCAGACTGAACTGAGGCAAGCAGAATAACACCACGGAGGAAAAAAGGACAGACTTCTACCATCCAGTGCCTCTCTGCCTTTCAAACCGACTTCCACCACAGAGGCACTTCCATCTCTGTACACAGAAGCCTTATTTATGAGACTGAAATGAGTTTGTTGACATTCCAGAAAAACTGAAGAATACACATATATCTTCACTAGGAAATGATGGACTGCACTGGACTGTAGTGACATATATTCCCAAGAATAAAAGTGAAATATTTCTCTCTTCCTCTCACAGGAAAAGAGAGCTTGAAGAAGGTGATTAAAGCAAGTTTAACAGTGTTAGAAAGCAACAGTCTCTGATCCACACTGATCAGGTAAATTGTAAAATATGCATCATCATAAATTTGTCTTTAAAAATATGCCTGGTAGTTAAAGTTTAAAATCATTTGGGCAAGACAGCCCCAGCTTCGTGAGGGGATAGAAACACATTTTAAACTTCTTCAAGATTTTATTTTAAACAGGATCCGAAGAATATAGTTCCTCATGTGGGCTAGTCTCACCTCTAGACAGTGTCGAGTCCATTTCTCCACTTGCCACAGCAAATTTTTAAAAAAGAAGTTAGATGCACCTGCAATTTTCCTCATTTAAAATTGGTAAGCATTCTCCCTAGCACAACTCTGTATGCAAGCTTTTAAGGTGTTTAAGGAACCATACGGCTGTAATTAAAGCAAACTGCAACAGATCAATGAATGGAGAGATACAGTACTTTTATCCTTAGCTCAGTAATTCTGCTAGCACAGTATCAAATGTGTTTTCCCCCACCCACCAATACAGGTGCCCCAGCGTTTGACCTGAAAGGCTTCGAGCTTCAACAGTGAGCTCACTCTACCACTTTCCTCACACCTAATAAATCAAATCTGCTCTACAAAGATAAAGCAAAACTAACTCATCACCACCAAAAGTGCCAGGAGTATCTGTTTGTCCAAGCACCAGGAAGAGCAAGAGGCAATAAAAAGGGCATTTTACTCACTCCTATCGCTTTCCCCAAAGCCCTTTTCAGTTCATTTTGTCTTCTCTTAGCCTGATTACAGTCTTAAACTTCAGTACTACCATGGACTGTTTCCTAACACTTTGTGGAGCCCTTTAGAAGAGGCGGGGATATCCCACCTGGTGTTTTGGTGGATGCCATTTCAATGGATTAATAACAAATAACTCAGGTACAAATAACACTTATCAACATGATGGGAAATGAGAAAAAGCCAGCTGCCTCGCAGAAAGAGCTGTTTACCTCTACACGTTCAAAAGCAATGACCCAGCATTAAGTTAGTAAGAAGAGTTATACATACCTCCAAGGCAGATTTCTGTACCGTAATTTGGCTGTAGACTCTAGACCCTTCTGGGCAAACAGTCTTCAGTTCCTCTTTATTGAGTGAGAAAAGCTGAGCACCTGTCAGCACACCAAGGCTGTTGACAGTCCTGGGGTCACACCAAGAGAACAAACAATAAGCAAAAATACACTAGCCAAAGGAGAGAAGCAGGTTGGCTTCATCCCTCATTGTGTCAGATAGGGCTACTAAATCAAGACAAAACTCAATGCAACAGAACTCTTGAAGCCAATTCAGTATCTGTTATAAGTACCACCTTTTGGTGAAGGCTAATATATGTAATTTTTTCCCCCCTAAATATATCTGTAGATCTATAATCATATTGATATATGTGTATAGATATATTATCTATATCTATACACATATATACATAAATACATATATATATATATTTTCATTTTTCCAAGGGTGCAGCTGATGCGTCTTGGTTTTCAGAAGGCTGCTTGATTTTAAAAAGTGGGGAGACCACATCCTAATTACTGACAGGAAACTACTTTTAAGAAGTTTTCTTACATTTGCCCTCAAACTTACACAGGGTTGAATCCTTTGGACTGCAACCATGCTTTCACATCCTCAGGCGAAGAGTCATAAGTGATGTTGACTACCGGGATGTTTGGTCGTGGCACGTGGAATTTCCTCTGGGCAGCGCTCCGGCCGATGGTGAGGCGGTGAACAAGTTCATCCTGCACCTCCTCCATCTGCGATTTCCTGCCTAGAGAGAGAGATGTCCCACAGGAACAGGAGTTATTCTCAGGGTTGCTTTATCAAAGCCACGTCACTTCTTATACCACACTTTAAATCTTTTGGGTTTTTTTTCTTTAAAGATTCATTCACTAGATCTGACTGAACTATTATTTGCCTTTTTCCCCAGGGAAGATTTCAATATTCCCACTCCTCTCTTTGCAAAACCAAACAAAAGCAAAAAAAAACAAAACAAAACAAAACACTAATATTTAACTGAGACTCTGGAAAGAAGAGATGCTGATGTTGCACAGAGGCGCAGATCAGTCTGACAGCACCCAAGCGGTGAAGAAAGTGGGCATGGAGAGTTATTCAATTGTCATAGTCTGCATTTCTTCAAATAGAAATAAGTTTTCTTAAAAACTAAACCAAAAAAGATGAGGAAGAATGTAAGATTGCTTACACAGCAGAAAGGCAGCACTTTCCATGAACATCTTTTAATTGAAAGCTCAACTTTTTAGTGCAAATCAAGGCAGGCAAAAAAAATTCACTGCTGCTGATGCAGATCACCTTACATCCAATAAGCTTTTATAGCGATCACATTTTTGAAGGGTTTTTAAGAAATTTGAATTCACTTCAAGCCTGGAGTGACTGGTTAACTGAAACAATGTCACACTTTGCCTTAAAAAAAGAAGAACAAAAAACCCTGTAGTTGCTTTCACCAGAGACACAGGAATTGGGCAAGACTGCCTTTTTGTTTTTTTTTTTTTAAAAAAACAAAACTGTACGAATTTGCTACCCCACAGAACCCATTTGTCTGAAGCATTTAGTTCAGTTGCTGGTCATTAGCAGGCAACAAACTGAAATGCTTTTCATGCATTTCAACAAAATCAAATATAATGATACTGAAAACCATTTAAAATGCATATGAAAAGTTCTATGCATAATTTCACAAAAATAGGTAGAACACAAAAGGGCAGGCACAGAGAAGATACTGATTTAGCACAGTTAAACTCTCCATGCAGTAACTCTGGAATAACCATAAAAATCCTTTGACGCACAACTTTAAACGATCTCAAAAATTCTCAGGATTTCCTTACCATTATATTTTTAGCCATCTTTATTCAACCTTCTCACTTTGATAAACAAAAAGTAACTACAGCACCTTCTCTGATGCACTCAGATGGCAAAAGCTATTCCTTTTCTCCCATTACACTGATAGCAACAGAGGAAAGCAACAGAACTTCAATATGAAAAAATACCCTGTAAGATAGCAACAATATTTCTTTCTCTACTTTCCTTTTGTATTGTCCCAAAACCTCTCCAAGGATCAACATCTCTAGCCAGTTAGACAAATAAAAGCAAACTTTATATAGGTCTTCAGGATTATTTTTTTTAATCACCACAACAAAAAAGAAAAATCCTTGTTTTAGCCATTTTCTTTTTTCTTTTACAAAATCGCCCCAGGTTGAAAGTGGACAAAATATGTCTAGTAAAATATTTGAGGCATTCAGGCCATGCTGTGTTGTTTTTTTTCCCCCAGAGTGTGAATCAGAAGCAAAAATGACATGTGCTCAGTGATATGTGAAGGTCTGAGATGGGATATACAAGTAAAGCCTTTAGGCAATGTTATTGAAGCGTGCATCAGTTATTTTCCCAAACAGGAAGAGAGAGAGAAAACTGCTATCTTCCTTCTATTTACACAGATTTTGAAAGGCTTCTGACTATATCAACAGATAAATATTTTGCTGCTAGATAACAGATTCTTACTGTTGTTAGATGCGTTATCATAAATAAACAAGATTCCCTCGGTGCGAAGCAGGGGCTACATCCCGTGTTCTCTGCGGGGTTCAGGTGGGCACTCGGGCAGCAGGCGTACAGGCAGGGTTGCCTATTACCTTTGCGGAGGCAGCTATTCTGCGAGGACTGCAAGGTACCTGAAGCCCACTAACAGGGCTTGAGCGACAGCTCCCCAGAGGGCACAGGAGCTCTCGTGCATGGCCCAGGGCCTCAGCGGAGGCTGAGAGGGCAAGAGATGTCTTGTAACCACTTAAGTCTACAACAACCCTTCACACCTCAGGCCCTGTACCCAAAGCCAGGATGGTGGTCGCATTTTCCATCTGTAATGGATAGAGAAGGCCATAGTGGATTCAAGGAAACACAACTCCCATGGCATGCGAAGTCTTTAGATGGAAATAAATTGATCAGTTTTGTGCATGTGTGTGTGAAATTCACCCTCACTTTCCACATCTTTACAACTGCTCAGGTTTCTGTTTTTATTTAAGTAACTATCTGCCCAAAATAGGACAAGACCAGAAGCTGGCCCTACAGTTTCTTTGGGAAATGGCAGTGAAGCCTGTTCCTCCTGCCAGGCTGTTCTCCATTTATAATTTCCAGTCAGCCAGTCTGCTATGTGAAAATATCAGAAAGGTCCCAGAGCCTTGGCAAGATCTTGTCTACCACTAGGCAAGGTCAAAGCAGGCTCCACCAACTGAGGGTGGTTATCCGAGCCGGCACGCTTCCCATCCACTGGGGACAGGGGGGAAAAGAAGCCCTTCTGCAGAAAGAAATACACTCAGTGCCAGTTTTTACCTCGGGTGGAAGTGGGATTTTCTGATAAGGCAGGGAGGCAGAGGATGAGATAAGCTGGCAACTCTTGAACTGCAAAAACCTCATTATTTTAACAGCTATAGCAAATGCTTGTCTGCAAGTTTCAGTTATTTTTAAGCCAAGCAATCACATTGCTTAAAGTACATTTAGGACAGAAATTATTGACTAAATAAGTTCTCCTAACCTAATTTTCAATACAGAGTAGGAGCCCCAGCATCTATTAGACTTTATATTTACAAGGTGGCTTTAATCAGAACTTTTCATGACTGCCACACACTGCTGGATGCAGGTTACCATGTTTTTCCAGCTAAAGTGCTATGGAGTACATTCTCTCATCCTCCCTAACACAAGAACATGGAAGTTTTCTCAGTGGCCTGACAGCTGCTGTTGCTTTGACCAAGATAAGGGGACTTGATTGTAAGAGGAGTTTCTTACAACACCATTACAATATGCTTCCTATTCATCAGCCAGACCCGTAAGTCTTCTTGCAGGCCTTGGATACATGTTTCAGAATGGATGACGAGGGACAGAAGTGTAAGAAGAGCCTAACAGATTTTAAAAGCAATTTAGATTGTAATGCGGCAGTGAGTTCAGGTGGAAAATGTACCTTAGCCAGAATACCAGCATGTGCAATTGCAGTGTTGAAAACCACTGACTGAAGATCCCAGAGAGTCATAAAGGGAGAGGATTTAGGACTGGGACAAGCGCAGAAGTGTTTTGTCCCTACTTACCATCGTGATTAGCGAGGGTCAGAACACACATACATAGAAAATGTGCGTTTTAAACATAGAATTAAAGCTAAATATTTCATAAACATTTACCTGAAACACAGGGTTTTAAGGAATTTAAGGATTTAGCACAAGACACAGAAATGGGAGAAATACTTTTTTTCTTGCTTCTTAGACAAACTTACGATCCACAGGAACTTGCTTCTGCTTCTGGGTGTCTCGTGCAACACTACCACCGCTGTCGCTAGAGGTGCTGCTTTGGCGGCTGATGGTTGCTGGTGCTTTGGGCACGGGAACCGGTATAGGTGCTGGTGCACTAGGAGGGAGGGGGACAGCCACAGGGACAGGAGCGGGTGTTGGAGGTGGCGAAGGAGTAGCAGGAACGGGATCAGGTTGTTTCGCAACATAGTCTGTCCTTTGTTTCTGAAAAGATGCAGGGAGACTCAGTTTGGCGACAAAATTAGGACAAGACATCAGGCAAACCCCGGTTTCTTCAGAAAATGCTGGGATGCTTTGCACCAACTGATTTTATTCATCACACAAAGGCATCCTACTTGCCAGATATAGCTCCAAAATTTGCCAAAACTTGATTTGGTGTCTATTTCCTTCTCTGTCGGACACAAAATTCACAGCAATAGCATCATTGGAAACACATTTATTTCAAACAGATGAGTTCTATGAATGAAATTGTTTTTAAATCCCAAACTTCTATTACTTGGTACTTTTTAACAGCTTCCAAAATTTTTGAATTGTTGGACTTTATCAGTGCAAAAATGTATATTTTAGAGATGTTATGTAAAATATAGTGAAAAATGAACATAGCCAGCCATACCTAAGCCTGACTAATAGTTGAACTTCCAAACGTCACTGAGTTTGGGATAATACATTGTGTGAACTGCAGACACCATTTAAGAGGTTCCTGCTCCCCCTACCCTTTCATTTGTGCACTTTCAGCTATCTGTGCGGTCACTGCATGCAACCTCAATGCAATAGACCAATTAAAAAAACCCAAACTCCACAATTCTTGGAATAGGGCTGTTATTTCTTTTCCCCCACTTTACGCAATGTTCTAACAACATGCAAATTATCTTGTTGCTAATAACTAACTAGCAGGTGTCTCAAGAATAAATTTTGGGAATAATTTCTTTTCTCCTTCTTTACCTTTAGAATGGCACCTGTTACAGAAGACACATATATTTTCCCAAAGCAATCCCAATGACAGACAAGCCCAGAAGCTCATAAGCAACCTAGGCTACCCTTTTCTTTCAAACAGTTCAAACTCCACATCTCACTGTTTTAACAGTGCTCCCTCTCTGCGGTTTTGGACTAACACAGCTTGAAAGTTTAATATTAAAGTTTATTTGCTCAATAGGGATGCCTCATCTCTTAGTTATGAGAAGTCTGCTTATTCTGGTATGAAAATAGATGAGTACATTCCCCAGATTCATTGCTCCTTCCTGAAATACTCTTCCCTGTTTCCTTGGAGGCAGAAGGTTTATGGCAGATCGAGTAGGGAAATATTTGTAGGAGCCATATGGTAGATTCTGAGCAGCAGATCACTGCCCTGACAACAATCAAACTTTCATTAAATGTCAGCAGCTGCCCTTATACAGGAATCCCCAACTCAGTAAGTATAACTGATGGACAAGGCATTTTGTAGTGAATGTAAATTGGGACCATTACAGCTAAGTTATGCTGAATTACACCAGCAGAAACTTTATCCCATCATCTTCTATGGCCGGTCAATTAAGCCTGGGAAAAAAAGTCTTTTGATTCCCTTAGATAATTTTTCAGTTAAATTGTAGTAGTCAGCTACTGAAGCAAATACATAGTCTTACAATACATTCCACATTAAACCTTTTTGTTTTTTTTTTTTCTCTTAGTGTTTAGTTGTCCAAAGGTATTAATCTCAATTATTTTCTGTCCACCTTGTGCAGTGCATTGTGGGAAGATTAAAAAAAAAATCGTATGATTGACTTTTCTGTATTCTACTACTTCAATGTTAAGACAATAAATGCTTTTTTAGATGTCAAATGACAAGAAAAGTGAAATGCATAGTATAAAAGAGAACAAGCAGAATATAATATATAAGAAACCTGTCCTTTGGTGAAATAAGAGTGCCCTACTAGGTATATAGTAAATATACCATAACTTTTGATATGTAGATGTACAGTGGTATATCCAAAATCTTGTTAATTAATTTAAAAATTTTAACAGATATTAAAATGTTCTAATGATATTCAGATATTTTTTAAATCTTGTTCACAGATTCCAGTTGCTAGACTGTTATCCCCACAACGTCCCCCCATGTGTGCCCCGACCTTCTTCAACAACATGCAAGGAAAAAACAGGGCTTTTTTCATGGTAGAGAGGATTCATTACAAACCAAGGCATCAGCTGCACATCACCACAATCATAATCCAGAAAAAGTGATAGCTAAACACTACATGTGGCTCTCAATGGATGCCACTGATACAGTTTCAAAAACATGTTGTACTGCAATCACAAGCCTCATCAAAACCACTTGCTGGAGCGAAAATAAAAATTGAACTGGAAGCATCACTCAAATTCTAAATTTACAGATGAACCCACATTGAAATACACTTCACATTTTGCTCAACAGTGTCCAAAAGCCAATTATACATTCAAATCCCATTTAACATTTCCTTTTTTTAACACTTCTTTTTTTAAACTCCAGATCTTTTGAGGACATCCACACATTCATTCCATCACTTCTATTCATTGCTACAAACAAAAGAAGCATGCACTATAGAATTTGGTGACTACAAGTGCAAAAGAGTAATTTTTGAGGTTCAATATCAGAAGAGTAATTTTGTTACCTCTGAAAGCTCTCCCAGCAATTGCTGTGAGGAAAATGAAGTAAATCACATGAAATAGTATTGTTAGAAAGGTAAAAAGTAACTGCCTTACACATCACTCTTGAAATTTCATACACATTAGCAATTTAAAACAAAGGAACATCAGTGCTAATAATTACCTCTTCTTACTCACTAAGCAACTCATAACATAGTGAGTTTTTCTCATTTTCTTCTTTTGAATAGTGAACAGAGTGTTGGCTACAAAATGTACATATGTGACACCATATAAGCACCAAGCTCTTTTCAAAGCACCTACCCAGAGACTTAGAAAGAGATTTAATAAGAAAAAAAAACCCAAACAAAAAACTGACAATGGATTGAAGATCATAAGGTGAGTGTAGAGAACACTTGAAACTGTAGAACAATAAGAATTAAGTCATGGCAGGTATTAAAAAAGAAACGTATTTATTTTAGCTTAAGAAATGTTGGCTAGCTTAGAAAATGAGGTAAAGGTCGCTGCTGACAGACATGTTCTCACGAATTTGCTGACAGCTGTAAACAATGAACAATTCTGGGTTTTGTTTTTCCTTCTTCCTCATTTTTTTTCTTTTAAGAATAAACTTGCAATCCTCAACTCATGTAAATTGGAACAAATCCTTTAAATTATTTGGAATCATGATGATATACACTTATTAAAAATCTGCATATATCGGAAAAGCTTGCTGGGACTAGATTTTTTTTTTCCCTCCTTAATTTTTGCCAGAAAATCTTTTTTTTTACAGGAAAAACGTAGAGGCCCCAAAGCTCTTTTTCAACACACTACAGGCTGCATCTTGTCAAAAATCAAGATTCAGTATGATTTGATCTATTTTTAATGTAAGCAAAATAGTAAGTTTGAGTAAAAGTGCTAATGGTATCAAGCCAATTCTTGTTCATTGTAAAAAAAAAAAGAGAACAAAATATTTTCAAAAACATTTTGGCAGCAAAAAAGGGAATATGTGTACTAAAACTATGGCAAATACAGACTTAGCAT
This sequence comes from Ibidorhyncha struthersii, assembly GCA_013398815.1. Lineage (NCBI taxonomy): Eukaryota > Metazoa > Chordata > Aves > Charadriiformes > Charadriidae > Ibidorhyncha > Ibidorhyncha struthersii. Next base: position 171,928 of record VZSZ01003428.1, read on the forward strand.
TAAAGAGGCTTTGGATACAATCATAACTAGCATTAGCACTGGGAAATGCTCTCATTGATTTAACACAGACACAGAGCTTCCCGTTTACTCTCTTGCTGAACATTTTAGTGCCACATCCCTGTTTGAACAGTGACAGGAATTCACCAAGAGAGCTGCAGAGGTTTCAGCCTCAGTTTTGTCAACAGTGTTGTGGTTGGGATGTTTTCTTGAGACTCATTTTAAGAGAGAAGAGAGAACCAACTACTTGTCTTCACCCAAAAGGGCCAATGAGGCACCCAAGATTGGAAGACCAAATTTCAAGCAAGGTCTTTTGCCAGTTTCCCTTGGTGGACTCAGCTCTTACGCAGAGTCAAACATTTGCCTATTAAAATCCCATTAAAAGTCACCTAACTGACTCTTTGCGGGGTGTAAAGAATTTATGTTTTTATTGGATTTACAAACCTGCCTTGTTTGAATCTTGCCAGAAAACAAGTACATTGGGATGGAAGGAGGAGAAATTTAGAAAGAACTTACTTATTCAGATAGGTATTAGCTGCTTCTTAAAATAAATAAATAAAGTATGGGCAAACTGGGGACTTTTAATTCCTATCATTAATTAAATCCTTTTTACAACTATTCAGTACATTTTTGTATAATAAGTGGCATCCCATAATTTGGGATTGGATCAATGTTGAATTGGGCAGGAAACAAACTTTTTTTTAAAAAAAAGTTACCATCAAAGTCTTGGTCTGATGGTAACTTTAAAGAGCATTTGATATGAAATGACGTGAAAGAGATACAGGCTCTTGGTCAAAAATTATGACGTCTTTGGCCACCGCAAAATGAACACCTGGCAACTGCATCTCTTCATTATCAAACACTCCATGATCTGCAGGAAAGATACCAGTTGGCAAAAGATGGGTATAACGCTATGACACTAGTTTGGAGCACAAATGCTATGCTTGAAGGGAAACTGCTTCCCACAGAGATATTTTAAGTGAGGTGCTAAACAAAGAGGCTTGAAAGAAAGGTTTTGATGGTAGGTCACCAAGAAATGCAAAGGACACTTGTCCCAAGTGAGGTGGAGACTTCTGTCTTAGTGTTTACATATAACAAAAATCCCTCTTAGATACACTATCACAATTCTGTGGAGAGTTGTGGGTTTTTTTATAAGACCACAGGACTGTATTTGGCTTAACGTTTACTCTCTGTGCCTCACAATTTCATACACATCACTGATAACTGTCTCACCTCACAAATGGTGTCATAAGATTAATTAACACGCCCACCAAGATACACACCTCTACCCCAATTATGTTCCTCAAATTTCTTTTCCAAAAGCATTAAAAGAAAGTTAAAAAAATGCACAGTAAATAGGAAACATTATGATTAATTATTTTTTAGGTCCACCGGCAATACCTGCACAAAAGAAACAACCAGAGTGCTTGGGAAACTGTTTACGTTTATATATAATGGGATGGTGAAGTACCACTGTTGGTTCACAATAAAAAGGCAGACTAAATGACCAACACCACAGGAAATTCTGATAATCAATAATGAACATTAGTGGAAAACATAAACAGTCAGCAAAATAAATGCTCTCCTACATGTTCAAAAGTACCAAAGAAGCAAAAATAAAGTTTCCCTGGAAGTAATTCAGCTGACCAGAAGAAAAAGAATGTTTCACCCTCTGACTCAGGAAGCTGACAACATAACTAGGATAGAGCTTGCAATGTTCCTGCAAGTATCATCTTAGACAATCCAGTGCTTTAAAAGTAACTATCTGGGACCTGGAGTCCGAACGGGACTGAGAGAAAAATCGGGATCTAATCTAGCATGTGGACTCAGAGGTCGCTAGGAGAGGGAAGAGAGCAAGAGTAAAATAAACTTTGTAGCTCTGAGAATAATTGTGATAATAATGCACCCATCTCTCAGAGAAAGGGTGTCCCTCTAGCATAACCAAATGAAAAAATTTTCTCTTTCAATGCAATCCCTAATCCTTCCTAATAACCTGGAAACATCGTTTGGTCAGCTGTGCACACTAGCCTTGTACATAGCACTTATTTGCAGCTCGACGCCAACCAGGGTGCTCACCGCAGCAGACAGGCTACTTTGAAAGCAGTCTTTCGAAAACCAAAGACGACTTCGGAGACCGGCAAAAGCCGCACAGCACCGGGCACTGAGCCTGCTCCGGTTCAGGCTCTGGCAAAGGCACTGATAGGAACCGCTTCGATTTCCTGCTCTACCCACAAGTTCTCCTACTCGACCCTGGGCAAGGCAGTCATTCCTTCAATGCCTCATTTCTCTCTGAAATAGCAGCAACGTTTCCTAGCGCTGTTATGAAAATAAATAGGGTTATGCAAACAGATGCCAAATGAACCACGTATCTATCACAGCGAAAGAGACAAATGAGCATGCTCAGGAGAGCTAGAATTATAATAGTCACCATAAAGTTAAGAACGACATTACTGACACGTCTTGATAAAGACTCCTTTTCTCCTGTCTAACCTCATTATATTCCTAAATAATTTCACAGTATCTCAAGCTCACATTTGAATATGATAAAGCTACAAACAAAACAAACCATGGAGTGTAGGAAACAAGCTGCCAGAAGGTAAAGAAACAAAATTATCTTAAATGTTGTTCTCTGACCCTGATTTTCATAGGTCCATGGAGAATGCTTTGTGAAAATGACTACTTTGTTGTTTCCTATGTCGTGTCATTATTTCAAACAGAAAACTTCAAAACCTGCAGTGCATTACAAAGAATAGTGTGAGAACCTCTACCGAAAACCATACTCAGTCTGCTCAGGATTTCTTGGCAAATTCCAAACACACAAAATGACATGCACCCGAAGCAAAAAAAAAGTCAGATCTTTAAACCAGGATTTGAAAAGCACTCTAGATTTCACACACAGGCAAAACCCATAATCAATTTAGAATGAGCTCATACGTTATAGGCAAACAATTAGGGACAAGAAAAACTCAGAAACGGTCTGTTTCAAGCCCACCAAGCTCAAAACAGGTCTACCGCATTATTGTGCCAGAAATAGCACAGGACCTGTTTCTCAAAAGATTTTCCATATCCATGGCAAGACTGGAAATACTGCAAAAGCTGCAGCTTTCGTGATAGCTGTGCACACAGAATCCAGCACAGCAACACCTTCAACTGGGACTTTTAGATGAGTCTGCAGCAGAGACAGTCAACAGTAACATTATGGAATTTCTCGGGTTTCAGTCATAAGCTGGAGTGTGCAGGCACAAGGAATGAATATTAGATTAGATTAAATTAAATTTAACTGCAAGTTTCAACAGGAGTTTGGTTTGCATTTGGACTGAGAAAGTCTGATTCAGAGGCAGGCCCGGAATTTCTGCTTAATCCAAACTTGTTTGCCTAACCTTTCAAAATCATTAGATATAAAAGGGAAGAAAAGGGTCTTAGAAAATACAGCCTCTTATTTTATGAGCCTCCAGCCCACTTAAAGGTTTTCTAACATACACATTACAACTTTATCCTCTATATCCTTACTCAGGTGGACAATTGCACTGACGTAAGATTATTTTTTTTTTTTAATATTTTACCCTCGAATTCTGCTCAACATATACAAAAAACAACAACAAAAAAATCTTAATTCCACACCATAACATGAAAGAAAGAAAACTGAAATTATGTCAGGAGAATAGAGTGCTATTGATGCGCAGGCATAGTAATTGAAAAATACCTGCTTTGTGAATTCAAAAGCAAAGGCGCCTATTTTTTAGGATTCCAAAATTACAATAATTAAATAAATTCAAGACTAAGATAGAGACACACAAAGACAGAAAATAAAAAGAAAAGCTAGCGTTCACTCTCCTAGGAGAAACAAAGATGACCCTACCTTAAATAATTCAAACTCCTTCTTTGGCATCAACAGCTATCAATCCACAAAAGATATTTGCAATTAAAATAAATGCATACACATCCATTAGGATAGAAATTACTACCTCTAAGAAAATAAGCAGAAAAAAAAAACTTAAAGGAAAACATTTTGCTATTTCTCTATCAAGTTTATTCTCACGTTAGACTCTATGCAATACAGAAATCAGCCTCAGTCTGTAGAAGAAATATAAATCTTTTGACATATTAGTGGAACATGCAGATATTTTAGCCTTGCTGGGAATCTCTTCCTCCTCCACACACACACATGCACCCTTCAAAAGAAAGTTTTGCTCCCAAGGAGCGGATGGTACCTGGATGGTGCGGGTAAATGCAGGCTCTGACCATCCTAGAGCACCTTCTTGATTCCTCAGAGGGTCCAAAATGTTGTTTGGCACAAAGCCTGTGCTGCCACTTTTATTCTGAACCTTCCACCACTGCTTTCTGTCATCCAGAATCTGAAATAATTTGGTAAATTAATTACATAGTGGTTTTTGTTGGTTTTTTTTTTTTTTTACTTTCTTCCTGCCAGTACTCAGACTGTGCACCATTTCAAAAAAAACCCATAACTTTGCCAGGTTCTACAATTGCCAACAGATCTTACACAGATGTCCCCAAGAAACCCCTGTCGGCTTCCTTGATTAGCATCATCATTAATTCTACGTGGCCATACTGTGCTTTTCAAAACGTGGCTCTGAAGAAAGGATATGGAAGAAAAGTGTGTAATGAACCTCTGTAAACTCAGACACGTGCTGGACAAGAGAGCAGAATGAAAATCAAATACTTGCACTGGCATCTCTGCAACCTCTACGCTGTTGACAAAAGGAATAAGTAACTACAGATAAGCCAAGGAAAAGTGCATTATTCTAGGAGAGCACAAATTTGCATAGACTGCACATAAACAGGGAAGTGAAGCAGGATGGCCAGGAGAAGTCTGAAATCTGACTATCTGTCATGCAATCTCATGTGCAGTATTTTCTCTTTGTTGCTCCCTCCCTTCCAAAGGTGTCTAACTTTCAGGGTACTAACTCTTCCAGGCAAGACAGTCTTTCAATATGCCCTGTGCATACACAGATAGTGTTTGCCAGAGCCAGTTATTTAAATACTTAAATATTTAAATACTACTTAATTAGGCTTTTAAAAGCAACAACAGAGAAGATGAAAGAAACACACAAATATATTTCTAGCATGGATCTCTACAGCACCAATTCATAAGTCAGCGCAGAATCTCCGTTTATCCTGCCTATGATGCAAAACAAATCGATTGAACTTTCTATACTAAGGGAGATAAATCAAACACATTGAAGTAATCATTAAGGACAGCCACGCTGTCCACAGGAAGGGTGCCCTCAGCTTTGAGTAGTACTAGAAATCCATGTTTTCTCTTTGCAGAAAAAGTTACCTCTACTATCTCTTCTTTCATGACAGAAAGCTCACTGTTGTTTCTTGCCATAAATTCATACTTGCATTTGGCATATTTCTTGGTCTGTGCTTTACTGTGTGCTTCATAGTTTCTGCAAAGCAAAGATCAGACTATTGTTCAGTGAGACATTTGAGCAAATAAAAACCCAGATAAAATGCCCTCTTCCAACAACCTGCAAAGAAATTAAACAAAAAAAACCCACCCCACTATAATGTGCTGCTGCTGTATAACTACCTATTCATAACACACTGATTTAAGTGCCAAAAAAGAAAAAAAAAAAAAAAGAAAAAAGAAACCAAAGAAAGGCTGTTGACCTACATGAACCTCAAAAATTGGTAACCATTATTGGCTCACTGCTTGCAAGACGTGTGATAACAACTTAGATTAGCAGGAGCCATTGTTTTAAAATAAACATGTACACTATATTTAGTCTGTTTTCCTACAGTAGGTAAAACAATCATTTGCCATATAAACAAATGACTATACTTAGTATATAATTGATAACATGTGCTTTGTGTGAAACTATTTCTAGTGCTCATCGTAAATTGTTTCAAATATGTAACAGACGAATAATTTTTTGCCATCAACACCAATGGAATTAAAATGCTAAAAAATGCTGGCCTACTGTAGATCACTTTTCTTAATTGACCATAAGATACCATCAACTCTAACAACCTCAAGTTACTGTATCAATTAAAAATGAAAAATAACTTTTTGGCAGTTACAAGCAGGGTTCATTGTAGAATAAAGCATACCACAGTTCAACTCTGTGTCTTTCTGTTTCCATGAGGAAAAAGACCTGTTCAGAATGCCTTTGAGTTGAGTAAGTTTCTTTGATGTCGTACCTCTTCAAGGTGAGAAGCCCCCCAGCCCCCTCAAAACAGGTCCAAAATGAACAGTAACATTATTCCCTTACTGCAAATTACATCCAACAACCCAAATCCATACCAGGCAGTAAAGTTTAAAAAAAAAAAGAATCCAAACAGATAATGAAAATGTGATGCAATCAATGGCTTGAAATGCTGCACACGACATCACAGCACAGGGATACAAATGCAGATGGTGGTTGATGTTGGTGCTGTGTAACTGTGGGTTCCAGGTGTGCCTGAGCAGTCCAGTAGTCACCTAGCTATTGCATGGCTGTGGAGAACTGTCTCACTTGACTTGAAGAGCAGAACAAAGGAAGAGTCGTATTTAGATTGAAAGATTATTTTGAAGGAAAGACAAAACACTAAAAGCGTTTAAGGGGAGACTGAAAAACATGGGATGAACCCCAGCCTGCAGAATAGCTGTTATGAGGCTGAAAGATGTGTGAGTAATCCCAATTTTTTCCACCACCCACTCAAAGTTCATATAATTTTGAACTCCTTTCTTACTATTTCAGGGATATGACTAATGTACCTCTGAAGGCACTTTTACTTTTAGGCTGCCATTCCAAACTCATTTCACTAACAGTGTCTTCCTGCCTTGTCCACACCTAACCATCCTGATCCCTTCAAAAACATTATTCAGGAAGAATTTTTAAAAAAACACTAATGTTTCTGTTTTACTCCACTCTGTTGCAATCAGTGGCGACATCCCCAGAAGAGGGGCTAGTCAGTGGCCGTACGCTTCTGATGAGACCGCAATTCTTCGAGCCCAGCTTAATGAGCCAAACAGTTTACCTGGGGCACAACATTCTCAGAGCTTCCTTCCCTCCAACTTCCACTGTGCTTTCTTATTGCTTGTCAGACACACTGTAACTGCAGCCCTCCGCTCTCCTGTGCAGGCTGAACCAGACTCTAGTGGATTGCACAGACATCCAGGGTGCTTTTCTTCAAACAACAGTGCAAAACCAAACTACGCAGCATACTACTGTGAAGTACCACATGACTTGCTGGAAAACTATTCTGTTCTCTTTCAGCATCAGAGAAAGCCCCTGATATACCTAGTAACACACTGAAAGTTTAAGATCCTGACGCCAAGTCACCCAAGGAAAGCACACTTTACTGCAGGTCCTGGCATGTTGGAGTAAGGCTCACTGAAGCTCCCCGTGTAACCTAACTGACCCTCAGAAGGTATTGGGTGGCCCAGTCACTAGGACTGCTCATTAGGAATCCCAGCTTTGAACAAGGACCAGCAAACTATGGCTTAAAGGATCAGCTTGAATTTCTCACCCCCTCCCCCAAACCCACTACTCCACCTGCTTCTTCACAGATGCTTTAAAATATATCTTTCAATAGAATTTACTTGGGCTAATACATATTAACACCTTTCCCCCAGTAATGAGCTCCTGCCAGGCACATATTATATGCCTCAAGGGCCAATTAACAAATGGAAGTTCGTGTCGTGTTGAACAAACAGGAAGATAGAGGCACACTGGGGATGTTTGCATCAGTACCAGCCATCTAGACTCTCTCCTGCAATCAGTGGTGAGAAACGGGTACCACTACTGCATGTCTCATTTCACATCTTACAAAAGACTGATTTCACCTTACATGAACTGCTTCTTAGAAACAGCCATCTCTCTTTACCCTCCACAAAGGAAGCTTGGATGACTCTTTCAGTTGCAGCCAGGTACACAGATATCATCAACAGTTCAATGCAATAAGCCCCATTCTCTAAACCTGAAATGGAGGCAACAACATTTGCATGGAATACTCTCTGAAAGAACAAAACAGGTCTTATCGCATTGCAGACAAAAAAGAAAGGAATTTAGAGTACACATCATCTATGTTTCAAGCTGACTGGTCCTGAGACAAGAACCCAAAAAGTAACCAAGTTTGAGAAAAAGATTAGAGGTGGCTACTACTGCTGGTCTTGTTATGAAGAATAAACCTAAATTTCAGGACAAGAATCGAGTCTTCACCCTGCACACCACGTGAGACTATGTCTGCAGGCAGAAAACCAGGATCTTTTAGCACATAGCTCAAAAACAGGGGTTATGCAAAGGTTTTCATCAAAATAATTATATCAATGCTGTTTTAACCACCAGTCTAATCCCAAAAACTTAGCTTAAACATCTTCCATTGCACATAAGCTAAAATACTTCTTATATGGCGTATACAGACTATGGTTTGGCACAGGGGAGCAATTCCAACACCACTTTAATGATTTACTTCCACAGTTTGTGCTGGTATAAACTCTCCCCACAGACAAGGCCGAGACTCCAAGGATCACCGCATTTGATCTTGTCAAGCTATTCGGATGTTGGCCAAAACGAAGGGGATGAAAGAGGATGTGCTAAAAAACACTGGTTGCTATGCAAACATTTCAGAGATTTTTTTTGTAACATTTGAAAGAGAATGGAAGAAACAAGGAGTTACTATTCTGAAAGGGGATATTTATGCACCAGCCCAGACAACAAAAAGCAGGAGACTGTGGAGCACTAAGTGAGCAGCTAAACAAATCAAACGATCATTCAAAACAAGGACAGATGAATCTCAGAGCAGACTTGTCATTCTTTGTAGCTCTGAGAAGAGCAAAGAATATTTTCAAAAACATGAAGCAAAGCAGAAATAAAATTTAAACCCAAACAGGAGGATTCTGTGTTCTTAATCAGGTTGGAAATCCACTATATAATTTTTGAGAAAAGCATCGATTTAACAGCATACATAAACAGGGTACATTCATAGAAATTATACTAAGAGAGACTTAATGATGTGCCTTAGAGAAGCAAAAGCAGAATACCCACTGCTAACAAGGATCACTTCCTCATAGAAATAATGATCTGCCCCAGACACAACCAGAGGTAATTACAGACCCCGCCACCCCAATAGCAGTAAGTCGGGACAGTTATCCACAGCACCACGTACGCCGTCGGTTCAGTGTTACCTATCTACATGTCGGCTAACAGTTTGCTTAAAGGCAGCAACAGCCGCCCCCTGGTCCAGCAGAGGCCCTCTTTTGTACACCGTGTTACTGAATGCATACCCGTCGGACGGAGGGTAGTCGGGAACACTGGGAGGCTGGAAGACAAAACAGAAACAAAGCCACAAAGTGGATTAGTGTCATTGGCAGCACCGCCTCCTTCACTTAATCCAGCACCCCTAGGGTCCCTGTCAGCATTCAGGCGTCCTCAGGTGCTCATGGTTCTGCTATGAAAAGTTAATAACTTCTGCATTTCAAATAGATAAACGGGGAGATCAAAAGGATAAGAATAAAAGAATTTCTATCCTAAGTCATCCCACTGCATTAATATTGCAGTGGATATTCTTCAGAAAAACAGTTCTCTGGGGCAAGGTCCACGTCATCTCTCAGATATCACTACAGCAACATAATTCATAAACAACGACTGCATGGCTTTAAAATAAACTGCACTGAGAAACCACTTTGAGCTTTTGTTCTAGATGTACACTTAGAGCGAGAAAACTAGCTAGCTGGCTGTAAGTCTGTATAAGAAATAAAACCTCCCAAGTAAAATTATCACTTCACTGCAGGATCATAATATCAAGTGGCTCATTTATGTCGCCCTCTCGCTAAACATGACTATAGTCAAAGCAGAAATGCAAAAAAGAATGTGACAGTTGGTATAATTAAGGAAAATAATCACAATGTATCACAAGCACATATATATAAGAATATTCAAGGCTTTAGGAAATTATTTTTAAACAGGGGTCCTTTAAAAAAAAACCAAACACCTTAAGTACAGCAATTACACTCTGCTTTAAAGTGAGAATTATTTTAACCACTATTGCCCAAAACAAAGCCAAGCTAAGCAGTTCATTTCTGGAGATTACGATATTGAAATCACTCATTTTAGATCTTATCCTTATATGACCTCTGAGATTCATCAGAAATTTCCAAATCTCTAAGCCTGGTTTGACGTTTTGTTTGGGGGTTTTTCTGTCTGTGTGGCTACAGAAAAGCCACTCACCTAATTTCTACCTCCAAGTATCTGACCTGGTACCCAGAAACACTTGCCTACAGGGCTGAGGGTTTATGAAAAGACATTAAAACCACACAACACCCCACCCCCCCCAACAGCCCTCGAATATTCTTTAAAACTTTATTATTAAGACCTCTCTGAAAAAAATCTCAAGTGTCACCTGGCTTATACCTTACATCAAAAGATACCCAGGAAGCAGGAACTCATTTTACTTCACACAAATTGTCGGCATCACCTTAGCCTCACTGGACTCTCTATCACCAGTTCCCTGTTGTCCCACTGCCATTTCAAGTCCTCATTGCTGAACTGGCTCCACCTTGAAACCCCTTCCAGTGGGAGCTGCGTGCATGACTCCATCGTAAGATTCAGGAATGGAAAGAAAAAAATAAAAAAGGTTCTCATGAGAGGGAACCTCCAACGCACTTTGCCAGATGGCAGAGCAGTCCCTGCCCAGCCGGGAGGACAGCCAGGGCAGCCACACGCACCCCCTCTCCACTCCCAGCACAGCACAGCTCTTGACATGCAGCCTCATTCCTTGGGAGAGCAACGTCACATTGAGACAAGAGGCCAATTAGCGGCAAGAGACGAACACTTAAATTCTTATTTTTCCAGCACCCTTCGTTAAACAAGCTGTTACGGCAGACTTTGGAAAGAGTATCTGGTATCACCCACTTCAGGGTGGTCCTTGTGCCGCAGACAAATAGCATTTTGCACTGGTGCAGCTTTTGCCAGCTGAGCACTTGCAGTACTTCACAGCTATTAAGCAGCTGAGCAGTTCTACCCCTACAGATGTGCTGAGGAGGCCCTGGTGCAGGGAGCCAAGGTACCGAGGTTAAATGACTTGTCCAAGACCATGTGGGAATCAGCTACAGTCATGAAACCAAGGCCTGACATCCCAGGCACATAAACACCTCCAGTGAACTGGGATTTATTTCACTTTTTGGGGACCTTTTGATGACTAAGATGGAGAAGTTAAGCTGGCACAAACAGCTGCCAATCCAACAAGCGCTGCTGACACCAAAAAGAATGAAATGAACTCCCTGAAACACAGGCAATCAAAAATCCCTCAGTGTATTTTCTCCCCTCTAAAAAAATTGTTTTGACTTATTATATGTATAGAAATAACAAATTAAATCCTTACAATCATCAGAACAGAAAAATCAATGTTGTTCTTTTTTTCAATACTATTTTGCTTTTCGTTTTGTTGTTGTTGCTTTTGTTTTGTTTTTTTAATTTAGAAAGCGCACAATGCAAAAAAAAAAAAAAAAAAAAAAAAAAAAAAAACGGCATGGAAATGTAGAACAGCAGTGAAACACCAAGACAATGTTTGATGAGACTTTTTTGGGAGCTGACTAGGGAAGGGGATGACAGCAATGGCAACAGCTACTTCATATTATTGCACCCATTGACTTTACTAAATGTTTTTTTGTCTTTACTCAAAATGAATCACTGGCAATAACTTAGTTTTTGGTACATTTATTCTTGCGTGTCTTGTTAGGCGTAAAGCCAGAGCGTTTTAAGTAATCAAATATATACCATGTTATCCTCCTTTGCTTGGCAGAATTTTACCCAATTTGTTTATCTCTATAGCTGAATTTTTTGGTTTTGTTGTTGTTTTTTTTTTTTTTTTTGACTAATGGAGATTTTAATGAAAAAAAAGATTTATTGTGACAAGCTTTCCATGGGCAGTTTTGACAAACTTTTGCTGGGGAAGCTTTGTTGTCTCCAATAAGAGAATTGCTCTGCAAGAGAACACCATCTCACAGAATCACGGAATTTTCAGAGTTGGAAGGGACCTCTAGAGATCATCTAGTCCAATTCCCCTCCCAAAGCAGGATTGCCTAGAGCACATTACTCAGGACTGCATCCAGGCGGGTCTTGAAAATCTCCAGAGAAGGGGACTCCATGACCTCCCTGGGCAGCCTGTTCCAGTGCTCTGTCACCCTAACCGTAAAGAAGTTTTTCCTTGTGTTTGAAGGGAACTTCCCGTGTTCCAACTTGTGCCCATTGCCCCTCGTCCTGTCACTGGGAACCACTGAAAAGAGACTGGCTCCATCCTCCTTCAACCCACCCTTCAGACACTTGTAAGCAATAATGTCTCCCCTCAGCCTTCTCTTCTCCAGGCTAAAGAGTCCCAGCTCTCTCAGCCTTTCCCCATAAGGGAGATGCTCCAATCCCTCAGTCATCTTTGTTGCCCTACGCTGGACTGTCTCCAGTAGTTCCCTGTCTCTCTTGAACTGGGGAGCCCAAAACTGGACACAGTATTCCAGTTGTGGACTCACCAGTGCAGAGTAGAGAGGGAGAATGACCTCCCTCGACATACTGGCCACACTCTTCCCTATGCAGCCCAGGATTTCATTGGCCTTCCTGGCGACAAGGGCACATTGCTACCTCATGGATAATTTACTATCTACCAGGACCACCAGATCTTTCTCCTCAGAAATGCTTTCCAGCAGGTCCACCCCTAACCTATATTGGTGCCTAGCATTCTTCCTCCCCAGGTGCAGGACCCTACACTTGCTCTTGTTGAACCTCATCAGGTTCCTCTCTGCCCAGCTCTCCAGCCTGTCCAGGTCACGCTGGATGGCAGCATGGCCCTCTGGAGTGCCAGCCACCCCTCCCAGTTTGGTATCCTCAGCAAACTTGCTGAGGATACACTCTGTCCTCTCACCTCACAACATCCAGTAATCTTGCCTTGAATCTTCTTCCATATGGGCATTTTTTCACTAACAGATAAAAAGCTATATATCATATGTATTATAAAATTAAGACAAAATTCAGTATCATTGTGTTAAGATAGACTCCCAGTACAGTACTGGTGTAGATTGCTCGGGGAAGACATGAAAGTCTATGGACTGAACCTAGAAAATTCTTAGGTATACTTCCATATCACAGCTGCTAACAGGAGATCTTGGACTTGCTAACACTTGATTGAAACTAAAGCTAGCATAGAAAAATAAATTAAAATTTTAAATTAAAGTTTATGTCTTCCCAACAAAACAAGAAAAAGCACCCAAAACTAAAACTTTTATATGTTTAAAAAGGCAATGGCTTTTTTCTGGAATGAAAAAGCAACAAAATCCACTTTTTTTATTAAAATTTTCACATAAACCAAGTACATATTCTGGCCAACTCTACTGTAAAAGAGTAGGGGGTAGAATCTTTACAGTCAGCCCCTTTGTTTCTCAACAAAGTTAGTCAGAAAATGCACTCTGGTTTCTCTGAAGGCTCTAGATGGTGATGCATGTTTCCATTCTCTAAACAGAATAATTTATTTTTTGCTAAATTAATCACATTTCTTGGGAGAAAAGGATGGGAAAAATGTTCCTGTGCAATAATTCTTCTAATGGCAGCTGTTTATCAGAAGCAGGCCTAAATTACCTGCCATGGCATTACTCTGATAGGACCTCCAAATACTTCCTTGCAAAACAGTGCAAGTATCAAGAAATTATGACAGGAATATTAAATTCTACATTTGTGAAGATGCTGCTTAAATCCAAAATTCCCTGAAAAGTGGTGTTTTTTTCTTTTTGTCTGTGTGCCTGCACATGGATACACATTTGAGAACTTCGGTTCAAATTCTACCTGAAGTACATATGATCAAAAGCAATGGAATCTGAAAGCACAGGTCAAGAATGAAACTGAACCATAGGGACTTCGATTGTCCTCCCAACTGAGGCAGGAAAGTGCACCAAGTTCAAGGATAGCAGTAGGCAAAAGCCTTATATTTTTCCTAGTCACATTCTGGGGGGCTGAACAGGTATTTGGTTTCATATAACTTTAACATAAGTATAATGACCTTGCACTGATGTAGCAGACATCAAAGAACAGTTACTCCAACAATGTCACAGAATATTTTCTTTACAAAGGAAGCAGTTGGTGTCGCCTTCAGCTAATTTACAAAATGCTGTCGCAGGTAACCTACCTCAGTTGACAGTCTTTTCATTTCTTGCTTCCGCTGTTGCTCTGCAACATTTGCCACGGACTCAGCCAAATGATTGAGTTCTTGCTCCTTTGGAGCTCCCATAAAGTTCAGCAAAGGAGGCTCCCAGCCATTTCGGAAACGGGGGACATAAGGTGGAATAAAATGGTCTTTGGGCCAGTCCGCTCTGTACGAAAAGTAAATTAGAGATCTGTATCAAGGGCCATACAAATATTGGTTTAATAGGTTTCCTAAAAATTCAAATGCTTTAAAGTTTTTCTTAGTATAGAGGAGACACTGAGATTACAGTGCAGGCAGAATTTTGCTGGAACACAGAAAGTCGGCAGAAACATTTATTGACCACAACTATGCTCCCTGCTGTGCCCTGCAGAAAGAAACTGCTCCTGCTGTAAGGACTTGTCAGTGGTGAAACACAACAAATTTCTGTCTTGTAGCAAAGGATGAGTAACAGAAGAATCGATCACAATTAAATCTAGGATTCATCTTAACTGTTAGATGGGGAAAAATATCACAATGCTCTATTTGTGTTAAAGCACCAGATAAAAGACTTCAAAGAAACAGCCTGCTTTATAAGAAAGTCTGAAAACAGGTGTGAAGCATGGAAGCTTAGGGAGCCTAGCTACACCTAAAAGAAAAAGTCAAACAATAGCATTTGCTGACAAATGCGTTTGCTGCTACATGCTCCAAGACACAAGAATATCCTCACATTTGCTGTCCCGATTGATCTTTTTAAAATACTGTGTCACTTTTCAGAGCTCCATTACCATTCCCTATTATAATATAAAATTCCTAAATAAATGCTTTCATGCTCTGCCTTTGCACTATACATAACACATTGTGCTGCAACAGAAGTTACTGTATCTTCACAGTGGAAGCAGAAATGGGAATGTACATTACAGTCTTTTAACAGTCTCGTTGACATCGCTCAAAATTAAGGGACAAATGCTGCCAGTTACACAAGTTGCAGGAGCAGTCAGCAATTACTAGCCCATTAGCCTGCCTGAGATAGGTCAGTAACCCTTGAGTTTCATCATTCACCTCTCCTGTTACAACACACCAGAGTGTACCTCTGTATAGTGAGGTCAATCAGACCATCATTTCTAATCTGCACAGGTCAATCAACTATATTCTAAGTGCTTCATTCTTCACTGCCAAACATGAGCTACTTCTCTTTCCGTTAAACTTTCTTCAGGAGGGACTAAACGAGTGATGATGGTAGTTCCCAAGACAAGGAGCCCATTATTTTACCCAGTGATCCATTTTCGCTGGATGGGGCTTCAATGCTATGAGGCAATTTCCACTGCCAGTCCTACCACAAGCTGCTATGAAGCCAGCAGAGCTTGAAGCAGGTAAAGGCAAGCGGATGGTGCTTTACTGGGGTAAGCTCTCCAGCAATCACAAGGAGCTGCAATTCCTGTTTCCAGCTCATTTTGTTGTAGCAGGCTGAACAATAAGCCCAAAGGACAAATTTGGACATTCCTGGTCCTGCAGCAGAGTGAGCTCAAGGAAGGGAAAGACCTGTACGTCACTCTCCCTACTCTGAGGATATTTGTCACTCCATAGGGCTTTCCACACAGCCTTCTTTACCAGCAAAACACTCAACTACGTTTTAATCAATCAATTAATTAAGATGTTTATGTCCCAGTTTAAAATCTAGGATGAATAAACACAAAATACACAATGCATTTCCAGCCCAAGTGATTACACATACTTAATCATCATCAAAAGCACTTATCTACCACAGACTACAGAGTTAAAATGCACTATGCTAATTTAAGCTTTTTCTTTTGCATGTTTTACTTACCTAAGTATTTTCAAACCATATATTTACCTCAAAACCACCAAATGCATAAAATAGTTAATTTTTAGCTAAGCCTAACCATAATAGTGAATCCATTCAGTGCACCGTGTAGGATATGCACATGTAACATCGTTCAGCCAATAAACATTGTTTAAAAATTATAACCATTTTCTTTATGCTTTTGAAGAAGCAAAGACATTATAAATATTTATCTTTTGATAATTATTGGAAATTGAAAATAGAAATCTGTATCCTGTTTGTCAATATTTTGGCACTTTTTATTGCAGCTTCTTCAGACTGATTTTTAACAAAGTCCAGATAGCTGGGTTGGAAAAATAATGGTGAAAAACACTGGAAACATGCAAGGGACAGCTCAGAAAAAAATGACAGGTTATATGTCAAGAGGTTCTTGATACCATGGACAAACCAAAAAATTCTGTCTGCATTTTCTCTCTCCTTGAGACCCCTAAAATCAAACCATTCCCAAATCCCACTGAGGCTGAAGAGCTCCTTTCCAAAAACTTCAAAGAACAGTTCTGAAGTGTTCAAAGCCTAACAAATTAATATTGCTTTTATTGGGGGCTGGATAACCTGGTTAAGTTCATGTCAATAAATTTGAGTTTAGAGATTATCTATAAAATATGCAAAGGCTTTTTCTCACCTGGCTTTGGTCCATGTGTCACCTAATGACATCCATAACTGTCCTTCCTCACTAGTGACAGTATATCGCAGGAAGTCTATAGTATCTTTTGTTAAGAGGGGGCTGAGTACTGTACCAGCAAGCTCTGGACCTCCTGTTGTCTGCACCACCTAAATCCAAGTATTAAAATAACACACAGAACATACACATTGTCAGTATGGAAGTTAGTGTGAATATGTTACCTACAGTGCTACTAGGAAACATTTATTACTCACAAAAACACACCCCCCACAATAAAAACTCTGAGAAGCTAACAATGTCCCTTAATGTCCTACAGATTAACTAAAGTGTTCATTGTAGAACTGCTGTTCTGGTCACCAACCATTTTGTATTTAGACCGACTTCTTGCAATGTTACTTTTGCTCTACTGATCAAAACCACACATACTTCCATTAAATAGACGTATGGTTATCCTTTCAACTCTCCTCCTGAATTATGAAAATTATCTCAATTTTTCATTGTTAATTAAAAATTATAATGGCAAACTGTAACACATACAAAGATGATTCAAATAAATGTATTTAATAGATGGGAATATACACAGAAAAGGATATAAATTATTTTCTAAAGAGAATCTCATCCTAAGACACACACATTTCTCCTTAGGTATTGTCCAGGGACACAATATTTAAATCTTGTTATGCTTGAAAAGGTCACGGAGAATATAAATACAACAGTTCTGGAGGGAAAGACTTAGAAAATTATAAAACCTTACCATATGTAATGGGGTAAACAGAAAATGAACCAGTTCATCTGCACTAGGATTCTGGATATGGAACTTTAATTTGGCCTGAAGGAATCAGAAAATTATACATTTTAAGAAACGGTCAACTTTCATGATAATAAACACTTCATGTAAGAATGGCCACTCCTGGTCAGGCCACAGGTCCACCTAAGCCCACTGTTTTGTCTGCAACATCTTCTAAGTGCAAGTGCTCGTTCATCCAATTGCTTTTCAATCCATGTATACCTTTAGCACCTATTGTGTAAAACAAGAAGTGCCACAACTGAATTACATGCTTTGTAAGGAAGCATCTCCTTTGGAAATTTGCTACCTCTTAGTTTCATTTGTATTCTGTAGTTCTTTTCCAAATGAAAACTGAGCAATCCTTCTCTACTCAGTTTTTCCAGTGATGCTCATACCCATTTACAGATTTATTACATTCTTACTCTGTTTGGTCTTTTGCAAGCTAAAGTAATTCCTTGGAGCAATCTTGCCCTCCCTGTACTTTCTTCAATTTTGCTACACTGGGAACAAAATAAGGCCAGGGAACATAACAGCATTTGTTCATTTTCTTTTTTTTTCCTAATGGTTCTTAACATTTGCTTAGTTGATCACCATTGAACTGGAATGACATTCTCGCAGGAATCTGTATTACATCAACATTTTGTTCTAATTTGTTTTATATATGAGATTTTTCCCCACCAGTTCATGCCCTGCCATATCTATCATACTGAATTTCATCTGCCTCTTTACTTGCTATCACGAGATATTTCCACATTTGTAGACTCTACACTCTCCATTTGCCAGAATACCTGTAAATATGTTGCACAGCAAAGGCCTCTGCACAGGCATGTGTGGGACTTCATTGCTGAATTTACTGCACTTTGAGAACCAGCATTTTAGTCCTATAATTTGTTTTCTATTTCACCAAACAAGAATCTAAGAAACTACAGTCAACCTCACAGTAGCTCAGTTTCTTTAAGAACTTCAGGGTGTGCAGCCTTGCTGGATGTGTTTTGGAAATTCAAAGAAAGAAAATCAAAGAATTAATGGATTTTTAGACATTATTTTGTTTCGCAAGACGCGCGTTTGCTTCTTCCTCAATTTAATATACCTGCCTACAGACTGCATCCCATGTGTGGATACCTCAGGGGTACCTGGTTGTAGCCGCTCAGATCCTTGAAATGACTTTAAAGATTATCAGCATTACCTTAAACACTTCTCTTCCTCTGGAAAACAGTTTGAGAGAGGTTACACACCATACCGTGTGGTCTGCTGACTTAGTTTTTGGACTAGATGGATGAGCAGTGCCCATTGAAACAGGGCTTCTATTCATCTGCCTGTAACCTGCCATTTTGACTTGCCATTCTTTATCAATTTCAAATTGAAGAACTGTTAATGAGTTAATCGCTTGTGCCCCACCCCCAAATGGTTTTCATGAAGGTATTGTCCACTATTAAGCTTTTCCAAGTAAATACATGCATTAAAAAAAATAAATCATATACTTTCTCTGATACAGCTTCTTGGAGGATTTCTTTTATTTACTGATCACCCATTAGCCCTGCAGGCTCCAGAAATACGAAGCATTCCAGAATGAGCTTTAAAAAGTTATAGTAGTTTTTATTGCATCTTGCCGTCTGTTCCTCAAACTGCTTTTGGCTAGCCTTATTCTACTTTTATATGTAGCCTTCCAGAGCGTGCCTCCAAATGAAGAGAGGAGGAGGATGTGTTATTATGTCTAATAACTTCCTATACATTGTCCTTTAGTCACAACAACTTTATTTCAGTCTTTCTAAAGTTTTTTTGACAGATGGTACGCATTTTCTAGGAGCTTCCAGTACAGAGTTTTAAAACAGTTTCCATTCTACTGGCAAAAAAATTTATTCTTCTTGCTACTCCTTTTATTTTTAAACTTTCAGATATAGATTCTCCATTTTATACAGTTTTCCATGTCTGACATAAAGCACCAGGAAGTGAAATTTCAGGCTTTTGTGGCTCTTGCAATGATGCTGAAAGTAAAGCAGTGTTACTGCACAGCTTTTCAAGAGCAACTTTAGAAACCAGTTCCTAGATGCTGCTGAGCACCAAAACAAGAACTGCTTCTTCTCCTGCACAGAAGATAGAAGAATCAAAGATGCACACGTCATTCTTGGGTGAAAATCTAATTTAAATGCAGAATGCAGTAAGAAGTAAGAATGGAAAAAAAATGAACATTACAAGCACTATTACTGAGAAGGATCAGCACGTTCCAAGACATCCATCCCCCTAAAAACAGATATCCTTTGAGGTCAGAATCACAGCATTTGATGTATGGTTTGAAAAAAAACAAACAAACAAACATAGTCTTAACATTTCTCAATATCTCCTACAGCCCTGCAGTCAGAATTCATTCCCCAAGAGGAAGAAAAAGCTGATTTGACTCAGTGAATGCAAGAACAATTTTCGCCTTTGGCGTAGCTTTCCCAGAAATTGGAAGGGACAGTCAATATCTGAAAGCAAATGAAGGTGTCCCACTTGCTGACTTCCTTTAATAGCACTTGCAGAAAAGGAGATGCCAGGAGAAGGCTCTTGAATTAGCATCTCCGTTTGCTGAGAACCTACAAAGTGAGAGCAATTTGTTGGATGGAGTGTTCTGAGGCCAGAAAGGTTCTGTGTAATGATGGCAACAAGGACAGGGAGTCTGATGGGCATAGCTGAATAAAACTAAATTAAGGCACAGCTGGTGATGCTGGCAAGCATGCAACAGAACCACCCCAATAGACCCTCCTAGAAATTCTTTTACGATTTAAACTCAAATTACCCAAGAAAAAGGCTTTCAAGAACCAGGAAAAGAAGAAACACAACAATGCTGAAAGAAATATGCTCATCTAGGCACTGTGCACATGAGGAGCAGCATTCCAAAGCTGGCTGAAAGGCCGATGTAGGCCAGAGGTTGCCAGCTCTGTTCTTGTCTCAGTTCAGCCTTGGATGGAGAAGGAAAAGGTGAACGTCCAAGATCAGTCCAAGAGCTATCTTCCTGTGCATCAGCCAAGGACCAAACAAGATTACATTTCCAGGTGTATCGGCATTCTTGAAGATACTTGTGGGTTTTCTCCTTCTGAAAGAGCAGTGGAGAACAAGACAACACAGACCCAGGCTCAAAATTGCCTGGATGGCATGATCACCACAGCTGGCAGCAGTAGGGCATTTAAGACCCACATGGTTTCTCCACATGTACAAGGCACCAGGAATGTTAGGCAGAAGGCAGAAGACTTGATTAACACATTCTCAAGGACAAGACAACCTTCTGCATCTCCCTCAAGGGAGTCAACAGTAAAGCATCCACACCCTCTGGAATAGCAGAAAGCTGCAAGAAAACTCAGCTTAAAACTAACTACAAAGCAAACCCATCATGTTACGGATTCTTCCTTCTCCTCTTCATCTTTCCCCAGAATTTTAGTTCTTCGCATCATACTAGTGAAATAAGACATAGGAAAAACAATGTGCAAAACTGACACCCAAATTAATTTGCAGCAGCAGTGAAAACAAAGATCATGTTATATTTAACATCAACTATCCCAGGAAAAAAACTGTTACTGCATGCCTCGCACACCACCACATCCACTAGCAGTCACTTACCAGAAGATTGAAGCCATGCTTGAATTTTTGGAAGCAGTCAACAAATTCATCTGGAGGTGGTGGTTTTGCACGGAGAGTAAGAACTCCCTCTGGTGAACAAAATGAGATTTTTATATATCCATTTATATGGTATATAAGTTCTATAAATATTACAGGTATGGTAAACATATAAATACATAATAAAGTTACCAACTTGGAGAATTTTGTAAATACAGAAATACAGCAGTGAGTGTATTTTGCAGTCATATCTCTAATGAGTCACTCTCTGCCAACTTCAAGCAAATGATTTCCATAGGTTTCCCTCTAAGAATATACTGTGTAGGATTTTTTTTTGTGTTCAAATTGAAAGAAAATTACTACATTCATTAAAAAACCAACAAAGACACATTTGCTAGCTACTTCAGTGATCCTTAGAGAAACAGAATTGTGTGCAGTAACAACGCCTACCTCCAGGTCCTTTCTTTTTACTTTTTTTAGTTTTCTTCCTCTTTGAAAGTTCAGCAAATGCTTCAGCAGCTTTTTGAAGTCTGGTAACAAAATATTCAATGTCATCCAAAATATGGTTCAGAATTTGCTATGGGAGAAAAGAAAAGTAACAGTTTCTCTACAGAACCTATAGCAGAATATTCCAGAAATCAAAGTAGCTACACTGTCAGACACCAACAGCTTCTTCAGAACAAAGTCTACGCTAGTACATTGCTGTTCTTAACTTTACACACCTGCAAAGTATTTCAAATCTTAGATTCTAAAAAACTTAGGGCCAGTGGAAGTTTTTTAAAATATAAGCATCAAGACTATTAAATTCAGATTGGAATTACACAGTTCGTTCACACATTTCATTTTCTCTCACAACATATGAAAAAATTCTAATTATTTGTGTAGGACAGCATTTTCCTAAACAGTATAACTTCATAATCTCCTTTAGTAAAAAGCATTAAGCTGTTTGTTGGACGTCAGAATGTAGTTTTATAGAGGTAGTAGTACTCTTTGAAGAATTGGTTTCAAAGAACAAGTGAAGGAGAATAAGGACCCCCTGGGGAAAACATGTATATAACCATTCAGTAGGCCCCAACATGCTTTCCTTAAGACCCCTGGATGTTGCCAAGTAGAAAAATAGAAAGTTAGAACTGACAAATGGGGCAGTATTTGATATTGCATATAACACAAGACCTGCCCAATTTTGTTGTTTATAGACAATATCAGAAATGACCATATGTTCATTTTCCAGAGATTGCACATATCTAAGTCCCACTAAATTAATGGAATTTAAGTTTATCCTTACATAGTTTGCTGAATTTGGTCTACCACATAAAATTAGTATTTATATTGCTAGCTCTTCACAGCAGAAAACTTTGCATCAACATTCAGTACTTTTTTTTTTCTCTTTTTTAAAGGAAAAAAAAAAGTAAGAAAAAGAATGACTGCCTATTAATTTTTAAGGTCTACCGCAGAAACATAGGCTGGCTGGAAACTTTTCCTCCAGAACTGAATTTCCCATGTAGAAAAAGCCTTCCCACAAAGTGGAGCTGCAAAATTTCACAGACATTAAGCAATACCACTTGTAGTTTCTCACTTACAACATCTCTGTCAATCCTGGCTGCTATCATCTCTGCTGTTTCTTCATGATCATGGTATTGTCTATGTTTTTCAACTACAGAAAAGAGAAGAGGAGAATAAGACATCCGTATACGCAGAATTAGTAACCAACACTTCCTATACGGCTTATGTTTGAAACCCTACTGGTCTGAGAAAAAGATGGACAATGCTGATACCATTCAATTTGGAAAGACTCCACGCCACCTGAAAATCTTGCACCCTAACATCCAATCCTGCCATGTCTCACACAAAAAGCTGAGGTGTATAGTTTCAATCAATTTAGCTGCATAAATGAAGTTAAACACAAAAGTGTGGCACCAGGGTCTAAATCAAAAAATTACAGCAGAAAATGGCAGTTTATAAATGCAACATAATGAAAAATCATCCCATTTTGCAAAATATGCTGAAAACTATGCCAGCAGAAGTAAGCAAGAAGGAAGAGTGTAGCCATGACGTCAAAGACAAATTTGATGTAGAAGGCAATAAGCAAAAAGGGATGTAGGAATTTGGACAGAGAGACCAAGTCTGGCAACACAGAAATGGGGGGAGGTAATGATGTGATAAAACAGGTATTTCCAAATACCAATGGACAGTCAGTGACTTTTATTCTAAAACAGCAAGGGTTGACATTTTGAGAAAGGACAAGTTTTGCATTTTGAAGTCACACTAAATATTGTATTGTTTTTGTTAACAGGTGGGATTTTAGTAAATACATTTTAGGAAAGATCCACCGGAGTGGAATAAAAGGAACTGCAGGAACTCAGGTCCACAAGTGGTCTGGCAAGAAAGTTCTCTTGACAAACTAAAGAAACTTTTCCGAGGTTAGAAGTCCTCAAACAGAAGAATAAACTAACCTTTGCTCAAGACATGTAATACTGCAGATTAGTAGACAAAAACATTCTTAACATTACAGGTTTCTCTGAAAATTTTTAGGTGTTTTCGTTGCATACTTGTGTACTTTGTTGACTGATACAGTTTAATAAACCAAAATTAATAAAGAATCCATGGTTAATGACTTCTAATTCTAATTTTTTGTATCTATTATATAAAAAAAAAAAACAACAAAAATGAACCCAGACCTAAAAAGGCCTCAGTTTAACAAAGATTATTCCTTTAATACAGGAAATATTTCTGTTTTACAGAAGGAACTTTAGTATTTCAAAATATATTTTTTTTTCAAATAAATCTGATCAAAATAAAAATGTTTCCACTAGAGATTTAAAAAATAAATAAATCTAAACCCATCAGAAATGCGACAGTATTCCTCAGATAGGGCTTTAAAAAACAAAAACAAACCCAAAAAACAACGAACTTGTTTAGCCATACAGGCCATTATAAAGATAAATATAATAAATAAATAAATAATGCTGATCTCTAGTCACCTTTTAATCCACGATTATATTTTTTAATTGTCCGAAATATCTGGCCTACGCTTTCCCTATTACTATAGACAGCATCATTAAATTACTAGTTATGACAGTACTGATTACTGTGAACGTTCACAAAAAAGCCCAGATTAGAATCCATAGCCAACACCCCCACCCAGCTAAACACAAGTAAAAGAAGCTCTGAACAGAAATTCAGAAAATGGGTAAATACAAGTAAATGACAAGTTGGATTATGACAGTCAGGTCTTGTTCCCCAGATCAGGCAATGGTGGCTTGGGGCATTTCAAACTAGACTGGGAGAATAATCCTGTCTGCTCTCAGCAAGGACAGAGGGGTGACCTCGTACAACCATTTCTATATCTGGATTCAATTACTGTAATCTTTATGAAAGTGTTTTTTCCAAATTATTTTTGTTATTAACACGGATCATAAAAACCTACGGCCCAGAACAAGAGTTTGTTACTCTACTTGAGGCAGTGGGCGCCCAGAAATACTCACACTCCCCCTGCTCAGCGGCCCACGCGGACCACGCTGCCACGCGGCTTCTCACGTCCACCTGGGTGATGGTCCCTGGTGGCACAGGGGCAGGCGCCCGCGGCGGTGGAGGGATAGTGCTGTCAGCTTTGGATATCATCCTAGAGGAGGAGAAGAAAGCCCAGAAGTGACACTTGAAGGAAAAACATTCTATTTTCTAGTGCTTAATCAGAGAAGACAAGGAGGCTCTACAAGGACCTCTTCTACTGTTGAACATGCTATGGGCTTGCCCAATAAGCAGTACTCAAGACCATGATGTGTAAATATGTTAAACATAGCAGGAAACCCACTCCACGATGGGGTTAGCAAACTTTTGTCACCTGGCCAGATAGGAAATCCCCAAGGCATGCCACAGAACATGATGTCTAGAGATCTGCCAGCTTACACAGGTAAATTCAGAGGCTTGGGTTTAGTAGGTGGCATTTTTACCACCGTATGCAGTTTACTGGATGGACTTCCATTTTGTGTGAAATTTTTCATTAGAAGTTACCTTTCAGCCATCAGAAGTTCTGTATCTAGTTTCTAAATTTGGCAGGTTGTGAACCACCTTTTTCTTAAAACTCTACCAACAAAACCAATTAAATTTACAGGTTGTTCTTCCTTTTTATGTCAGTGGCCTGTTCATCCTGTGTCGATACAAATGTACAATCCCATCATAGACTGTATAAAGTTCCCCCTGTGATTTTCCAGTTTTTCCGTTCTTAATATAGTTTAAATACCATAAGGAAACAGGTCTTGGAAGTCATTCTGCAACTTCATACCAACAGACAAAAAAAATCCCAACAACTCCTCACACACACATCCCATTCCTTCCCCATGTCCCTACTTAAAAGCAAGATCTTCACCTTAAATCCTTCTCTTTATAATCCCATCTCTTCATGGCATTCAACACCACCACAAAAGGTCAAGTGTTATTTGGTCTTTGGACGACAAACAAAATAGTATTTCCACCACCATTCCTTCCTCCAGTCTCCTGGGTGCTTTTCTCTGCACATCCCACACTTCTACTTGTCAGTAATGTTGCAACAACTTGATAATGCAGTGTCAGGGAGGAGGGTCTCTCCCTGTGACCCGATCAGCGTGTGCATGATACGACAGTGAGTAACACGCATTAATGACCTCCTGGCCTCATAGCCCTCAGAGGCTGATACCTCAGATTATTTTTCCTGCTAGATGTACTGACCTGCATTCTTTTCCCAATTAAATCTCGTTAGTTTGCCAGTGCATCCGATGTGTTTGAGTCCTTCTGGATTACCTCTTTGTGCTTATACTTGTTTGTTACAGTCCCACAAACAGAAAAGTGTGCTTATCTAATTTTAAATCCACAGGTAAATTTAGACACAGCTCAGTTTTTGTTTTGTTTTTATAGGAGTATCCATTACTCGAGGAAAAATTCATGAGTTGCGCATCAGAATTTAATAAGTAACTAAGACTGTTATAAACTTGTTCATACAATGGTGTCATTTTTACTTAATTATTTTTGTCCAGCAAAGATGTCTCTATCTGGACCATAAAACTAAGTGTTATTGAGAGATAATATGTAACTGCGTCCTGATATTAACTTTTCAACAGAGTACCACCGTAATCATTCAGTATTGAATATATTTGTGCCCTTATTGTTATATCTCTGTTAGCTACCTATCATTTCTGTATTAGTCTTCTCTGAACCCAATAAACTGGTTTTGCCCACGTTTTCTTACTGGCAGAGAAGCTTTTGCTACCAGGGAAACAGAGTCTTCAGCATCGTTAAACAGGCAGGCAGGAAGATTATTCAATCTTCAGCTGCTATTCCATTTAATGTCTTTAGATCCCAAAACCTTTTATCAGAATCTTACTTACTTGGAGTTATGGGGCATTTACGTTTTAAATTTAAATTTAATTTAAATTCTGAACTACTTGACCCATATGCAGAACTAAGACATGCAATGCTATTCTCTGGCAACCAGTATAGATGTCAGCTGTTCCCATCACTAAGGTGGAATCAGGAAGGTAAGAGTGATGCTATAAATTGAGACAGAATGAGATAATTATTAAAGCAAGGTCTCCATGTGTGGTTTTGGAAGTATATTATCAACTAGCTACAAAGAGTAAAAACCAGCAGGCAGACTTTGAGAGCATCTGAATGTTGTAACGCTATTTGGTGATCCTATATACTGCCAAGAAGTTAGGTTTTTACCTCAGTGTTTCAAGCCTCTTCTTTTGTTTCCCACTCTTGCTGTCACTGATTGCACTTTCAATATCTTCATGAATAAAGCTAGCCTAAAGAGACAGAAGCAGAAACCATCAGTTATCAGCTATACCTCCTCATGCACTTTTTTTAGGGCATCTCTAGATTCCAGAACCCCTTATCAAATCCCATTTATTTAAACGTTCTAGGATAAATTATTTTACACATAAACAGAATGAAGAAACACAATGCTATTTTCTGGGAGTTGGTATTTTTGTCACTGTTCCAATTTCAAGCATTGTCATCAGATGAGTATGTCATCTAGGCACCAAATTTGTCTGAACAGATGTAATTATCTCAAGTCAACCATTATTGAATAAGCTATTTTTTCTCCTCCCTGTACGTCATTTTTGTTTTTCTCAAGCATGTTAGGGAAAAGACTTACTATAAAAATAATCTACTATAGATAGTAGCAGCAAAACTACTGTAGATAGTAGCAACATAAAGGATTAGGAAAGTAACTTGTAGTTATAGTTTCCTTTAAGAAATAACAATAGCTTCCAATTTCTCTTTGATTTAATAGAAGATGAATTTTCCAGAACATTTCCTGATCTGTAGGTTCCTGCCTATTCATAAGTGCAGTCTGCCTCCACCAGTGGCCCACAAGTGAAATTTTGATGCACGTCTGAGGCATTATTTTAATAGAACTTGCATTAAATAGGTCACAGCTTCTCGTAGGATTTAGAATGCTCTGTTACACGTCTTCAGCTGACAAATTAATTTCCTACACAGGTTGTCAAAGCCCAAATCTGTCAGTGTCTGGCTCCCTCCACAAAGTCCACATCTATCTTGGTCCCTCACGGTGAAGAAGCATGCAAATTTTTGGGAGGAATATGTAACTTCTGCTGGGACCAGAAGACTTCATTGAATTTAAGATCTAAAGGGATTAACAGACTTCTTAGGCTGTAATGAATTGCACCACAGAATATGGACTAGAGATACATTAAGGTTGAAGACAATAGAAAAAAATTAAGCAGATTTGAGGAACTTAAAACCAGAAGCATTGCATTAATCATACTCTTGATATTTATTATTTAACATTTTTTTGTTTATAAAACATTGAATGCCCCAAATATTATTGATTTTGACTATTTTTTTTTATTGCAGAGGCTCCTGAGGTTCATGATAATTTCTGATTAAAAACAGAACAAAGGCAAGGGAGAAAGACCTATCTTTTAAAACCAGCCAAGTCTCCTGGGTAAGGAATAAAACCCAGGGTATGGTCACAGAGTCAAACAAAAACGCAGACGAGAAGGGGGATCTTGGACTTCCAAGTTATGGCTTATGTGCTCTGCATTTTTATTTGTACACAGAGGAACAACTTCAAAAAACGAAAGTCTGAAGAAAAGACACCATCTCTACACCTTGGGAATCTGGGTCCAACCAGACCTCACCGAGGATCCCTGCATTATTTAACATACTGCAACCTGATCTTCTCACAGGATCCCAATTGCCAGTGAAACAGCAAATTCTGTGCAAGTAGTCACACAACTAAAGAGTTGTCTTCACACCACTCTAAATGTACCAATTTCAAAATGGTAGCGCAATGTGATTAGCAATGTTTTTTAGGACAATGATATGGACTACTACAAAGGAATTAAAAAATCCCCATGAAACTATCAGTTAGAATTTAAAATATATAGAGTAACTAACAGAAATTAAAATTTATAATCCTGGAAATAAAGTAGTATTGCAGAATACATTAACAATATATTTACACTTGAAGGAAATATTTAAATCGGAGACAATCCCTTTACTTGTTTTGCTCCTCCTGCAAGTAATATTTTCCCTTTCATCATCTCTTCAGCAGAGCAGAGTGGCAGAGAGGTGGGAATGTAGAGAAGGTTTAATTGTTCAGTGGCAAAAAGAGCAGAAAAAGGGGAAACTCTAGGCAAGACTCAGGGCTTGGAGGAGTTCTTTGCAGATTATAAGGTAAATTTGAGCTAACTCAAATTATTTTACACCACTTTCTTCAGAAGCATGAATGCAAACCATATACATATTCCAGAGCTTTACTCATTTACAAACCTAAATGAACAGCTACAGAGCCCAAGAATCAATATTTACAGCAATGACATATTTGCACATGCACTAAAGATTCAGCTTTCATGCAGGACTACTCTCTTGCAAGACATACTATGCTGCATTTACCAACACACTATATGTATTGCTGATACCATAAATGCCTTAAACTTAAAACATATTTATAAGAATAAGAGAACAGAATTATTTTCTATTGCTCATCCACTGTAGATGCCAATTCATAAAATTTCCCTTAGTCAAATAAGTCACAGCAGATCTCCATTACTACCTTACCTTAATCTCATCACATTGGAAAAGATGCAAATCAGGCTTGTTTTGGGTTGGTTCTTTACATACTAACGCAAGAATTGAATTGTAATTGCATGCATTCATCACAGCTTGGCAATGCTGAATTGTGCTTAAAGGAAAATTCTCCAGTTCATTCTGCCGGAAGAGAAAAAAAAAACAACAAAACATCACCTTACTATATACAGTTCTGATCTCAGAAAAGCTGCATGAGTTAAAAAGTGATAATAAGCTAATTAAAATACCAAATCTCTCATACATAATTTTTCTGCCTGTTCCCTTTTTCTCTCTGAAAATGCGACTGCCACTCACAGATCTTACCTTTGATTCCAAGTCCACCAAACTGACAGCTTTGTCATCCACTTGAAGAATCATATCTTGAGTCCACACTTTGCCTTTGGCATCCAGCAGTTTCAGCTTCCTTATTCCATCATCTACAGTAATCATTGCCTCTTTTCGGTCCAGAACAAAGGTGGTCAAGTGCTAGTGAATAGGAAGTACATTTTAAAAAACTGTAGTTTATATTTCCTAGGCAGTGTCAGTATTCAAATTGCCAGGAAATAGCAATACAAATTATTCATGAATAAAAGCACCTTTGTATATGTCAGATGCCACCAATAAGCCACAGGAGAGGTTGTTTAGTCCATAACGTCATTTTAACTCAACTGATTTTTGTAACTCACTGTTTGTCATCCTCTGTCATTTCCTCACTACAGTAAGTGGTTAGACTTAAAGGCATATTCTGACATCTTTCAGGTATCACAGCTAGAATTAAGCCCCGAGTATTTAATTAGCTCTCTTGAGGAGTAAAAACCTGTCTCACTTGGCAAGCTGAATCCAGGAAGCATCAGCAGAAGCTTCCCAGAAACACCCTGCAAACATACCTCTACCACCACCCTGACCTGGAGTGTCCTCACCTCTTCCAGAGCTGCCAGCTAGCATGCTGATGGTAACCATGATGGGCTTGCATCTGACTGGGATACCTTATGGACAGGCTAGTGGTTTCTTTTATGCGGATCACATTAGAAATGCAGTATACCAGCTACTTTTGCTCACCAACAATTTGGAATATTCTCCAGATTCAATTAATGGTCTAGAAATGAAACACTACCTCACAGACATCACCTCAACTAGTTTCCCTGCCATCATGGTTTTGACAATTTCTCCTTCAACATGCCAACCATGCAAGACAACCCATAAAATTATTTCATTTCATCCAGGTATAAATCTAGATTCACATTCTTATTGAAGATGGGGTTACACTCATTCAAGCTGAACCAATTTTAATATATGCCTGCACACCTATCTTCTAAAGAACTTAAAAAAAAATAAAAATTAAGTGTGCTTTCTTCTATTACAGGATAACAGCATTTAGTCATGACAGACAAGAAAGTAGATACAAGCTGCATATAATCAAAGTATTAAAAAAGTGAAGAGAAACAAACTCTCTACTTTCACTTCAAATACAAGTACTAATTTTTATGCCAGTACAGTACCAAAACCGTTATGAAGAAACCAAAGAAAAATGCAGTCAGACAATTAGAAACAACATAAGTATTCATTTGCAAGCTGATAGTAGGATAGAAGCACTTGAAATTCAGGCTCTTCTGCATATGATCTCAGAATTTACAGCTAATTTAAAACTCAGCAAAAAGGACCCGAAAATCTATGGTATTTGTAAGACTTGGCTTAACCTACAACAGTGGTCTGATGGCAGTGGGCGAAAGTCTGTGCCCAAGGAAGACTACAGAATGAGGCACTGCATCCAGAAGTGCTTAAGAGGCTACATATGGGCACTCAAGCTTTCTTTGATGAGTATTTTAAATGTATCTACTCCTGGATAAAACATGACAGCAGCATGGAGTAATTCTGCAAAGCAGCTTATGACGGGAAGTAAGATACTTTACACTTTATACTGGGGAAGAATCTGCGCAGGGAGAATATATTTGTTCAACTACTACATAGTAGACTAACTGGGGCTTTTACGGGTTAATGCTCATCTCTTTCTGAATATTCTGTCACCTCTGCTGATTATCACTGATCAAAGTGTTCATTTTAAATATCATCCAGCGTGCCTCGCCAGCAGCGCGGGGTTTTTCAGCTCTGCCTTGTCCTTGCAACAAGGCAGGTTCAGAGACAGGGCAGCATAACACATTGAATTGATATCCCATTGAGAAGTCCTGTCCGTTTGCCAAACTACACACAACTTTGCTTACATTCCTCTACATCAAATTTTCAGCTCATTATGGCAAAGCTATAGAATTTGAGACATTTCAATGTAATCTATTCTGAAGTGACCTCGGGCTGGTGGGATATTTTGGAAGCCGTATATGCCTTCGAGCATACGTATCCTCAAAAATCAAGTAGGCAAAAATAACTGCATGTAACTGAGAGCTATAATTGGTATATCGCTCCTTGTCTCACCTCTACATGATACTGCGAAGTTTCGGATATGCTGCTGGCACTGTCTCGTGCATAATTCTTTCTTTGTTCTAGAGATGGGAGGAAAAGAAAGAATAATTATTCACTCAACTTCTTATCATGTTGTTTTGAATACTTCTCAGAGACACTTAAGCCTAGTTGTATACATGAAAACAGAAGATGAGCTGCTGTTAATTTCTGTATTTTGACACAAAAAACCTTCACCCCCACATAGTCCACCACAAGGATCATACTTACGTCAACAACATTAAGAGAGAGCCAGCGGGTGCAAACAAAAGCCAGTTATCTCGTCACAGTGAGTCAGGAGACCAGAGGGGAACAGTGTTCTGACTGAAAATGCTTCATTAGGAAGCCTGCTTATTAAAATCACTGGCTTGCTACTTTGGTAGCAATATGATAACTAGCATCAGGCTTACTGTATTTGTATGAGTGCACTTGAAAGCAAAAGTATTTTCTGATATACGTATAATTTTCACGTTAAATCTGCAAAACAACAAAGCCACACACAAAGAAGAACTGTCTCATCCAGTATTTCTTCCTAAAGCATTCAATTTGATGAATAACTAATGTAAAAATATGCGTGGAAAGTAGAGAAAAAAGAAGCAGCGGGGCTGGGCAGGGAGTGGAGAAGAAAAGCCAAAAGCTGCAGCAAAGAAATGCACACCAAACATCTCTACAGCTGAACATTTTGAATATTTTTCAGCTGAACAAAATACAATGCTGCAAAATCAGAAACATCATTTGCCTTTTACCCCATACAATAAATTAATATCAAACCAGCAGAGGAGGGAAGGGAAAATGCAAGATGAAGACCCGACACACACCCACATCACAAAATAATGAACGTAGATGAATACTGAAGGAAACTTTTCAACTTTAGCAGAAAAAAAAAAATTGCCTGCAATTTGGAATGTTTTTGTCTTTTTTCACCATAACCACTTAAGTGCCTGACCTGGAAGACCAGGAGCTTTTCCTAAGGAAACAAGTCACTAGGATGCTTAGCTGAGAGAGGACAGAGGAGATTCTGCAAGTAGGCAATTCTTTTCTCTCCATTTCAAAACTTGAATTCTGATCTTCAAGTACAATAGGTAGTTTGATTTTGTTTGGAAAGAAAGAATCTGATGTACAAAATACATCAACTTCATCGTACTTGGAGTATGACGAGGGAAAATAAAAGCATGTGATTCTGTTGACAGGAAAGGTAAGTTACTTTTTGCAAAATAATAAAAAAAGGATAACTACTACCAAGCACATGATCTGTGACATACAGAGATCTGCGACATACAGAGATCTGCAGAGAGGACACCAGAAAAGCCATACTGTGAAAGGCTCTTCTCTGACCAGGGTTCCTTCATACAGCCTTTTCAGGTGTTGATGATAACAGTAGTGCCCTCATTTTCAGATGTCACTTGTAGAAGTATTTGTCAGCTTTTATCACCACACCATTATCTCTCCAGTTCTCAGTGACTTTCATGAAAGGCAATACACTTTCTGAAATCCCTCACTAGCTTGAAGCCCCTCTCCCATGATGATAAACACCACTCATGCAACAGAGCCGTCCTGCTCCTGTACAGCAGCTACTCCACTTGCTTTAGCAAGAGAAGTGTGCAGTGCAATCAGCCACATTCAAGAACACTATGGATTATCAGAATTTTTAGCTATATGTGTGAATATTTCAAAACAGATGTCTTGCTTTTATTATCCATTATTCTGAAATCCCAGGGCAGAGGATCTGCACTGATTCCAACTGTAACTACTATTTCTGCTTTTGCAGCATGTTTCTTCAAGTATTTCTTTGGTTGATTCTCTTTTTAAATATAATAGACACACACACACAAATGCACACCCCAACAAAACAGTCAGTAATGCAGTACTGTCTGATTTGCTACCTTTCTTTTTTTGTTTGGATGATGATCTGAAGAAGTAAAGTCCATCTGTTCCTAACAAAACAAGGAAATTAAAAAGCAGTATCTAGTTTAACCCCATAGAATTATTTGCATCTCCAAGGGGATCAGTTAACAGTCTTCTGTTATGGACTGTAAATGATAGTTAAATGCTGTTCAGTAAAAAAGAATACATGCTTTAAAAAAAAAAAGTTCAATTAACAATGCATCAAATACTCAGCTTTGACTGCCATTATCTATTTTTAGGTGAACAAAAGTATTACATTTTTAACAATATCAAATTAAACCAGGATAAGAAATTTTACATCCAACTGTAAGGTTTATAAATCCTGCAAACAGTAACAGTTAGAGTTGTTTAAAATAAACAAGAATATGTACAGGCTCCAAAGGAATTAAGAAGAAGAGAGTAACTTTTGCAAGGGATTCCTTGCTCCACATCACAGAAATTTTGTCCTGTGTTAAGACAGGATATCCAAACCCATTCGTAGCACTGATTAACACATCCTCTTCTACAGAGCAGCCCTAACACTCACAATGGACCTGATGGCAAGGTTTTCAACACACTATGTCATGGTGAGAACAATAGTGTTTATATAAGAAACAGAGCTTTCTGAATGCTAATAAAATCTGTGATTGCCTACACTTGAGAGCCAACGAGAACCCTCAAGTTCTGCATTCTTAATTACAACAGAATAGTAACAAGAATTTCAATAAAATTTCCATTTAGCAAAAGTCAATTGATGTTTGTGTTAATAAATAGAATAGAATAGAATAGAATAGAATAGAATAGAATAGAATAGAATAGACCTACAAGATCATCTAGTCCAACTGCCTGAACACTTATGCTTGAACTTTTGGTCAGCGCTGGTTATTAAGGGCATTGTCCAAAATTTTATGCTAAAAAGCAGCCTATAAGCAGCTGTGAATGTCATCAACATTGCTATAGAGGAGCTGGAGGTGGATACTGTGTGTAACTGCTCCATCCTGAAATTATTCACCTTTCAAAATACATCTAAAAAGTACTCTAGCATCAGGCAAAATTCTTCCTTTGCTTCTGGAAGGGTTTTTCCTCCACCTTTGTTTTTCAACCCTTCTACAATTCCACAGTTAGAAAGTGGATCTCCTTTCCCATACGGGGTCACAGCCCAGCTGCCAATCACCCAGGCTCCCCAAGAAATGGTTTTCTTGGCTGCCTGGCATAAACTGCACTAAAGAAAGAATGAATAAAGTCCCCCCCATGACAATATGAACATAACATAAAGAAAAGAAAAAAGAAAAAAAAAAGACTGTCATCTCAAATGCATCCCCTTTCCTATGGTTTTTGCCAGTAGCTCAAATCTTGGTCTCTGCTTTCTCCTACTGCCTGGCTCATGTCCCACATTCTACCTACAAACCTTGCCCTCAGAAAGGAGGACACAAACCTTTTTGCACCCCCTTCTGCTGATGTGCTCCACTGTCTTGAATTTCCAGCAAAATTGATATAAACCTGCAAACCTGTTCTGCATCCTTCTCTACCCAGATGACACAAGAGTGTGCTGCCTCTTCCTACAACGCTTCCACGTTTCTGCTGCCAAGTCAGATATATCTGAGCACGACTCTCACAGTCTTTTTCATCCATATACAGCTCCTTATTTTTCTTCTTTTCCTACAGAGTTACCCATTGCCATTCTTCTCAAAACGTAGCTTCCATCTCCTCAACTCTTTCACATATCAAAGTAGTTGATTAGAATTCATCAATATTAATCTGACTGCTTTTACAGAAACCCTGAAAATGATTCTTGACTTATTACGTGACCTTCAAATGCAAGTAACTCATACCCTACTACTGAAAACGAGCAACAGAATTTGCTGACTTACTGAAAACGTACTGGGTCTGGCTGGGATGGAGTTCATTTTCTTCACAGCAGCCCGTGTGATGCTGTGTTTTGGATTTGTGACCAAAACAGTGTTGATAACATCAGGATGTTTTAGCTATTGCTGAACAGCATCAAGGCCTTCTCTCACTCTGTCACCCCAGTAAGTAGGCTGGGGGTACACAAGAGGTTGGGAGGGGACACAGCTGGGACAGCTGACCCCAACTGACCAAAGGGATATTCCATACTGTATAATGTCATGCTCAGCAATAAAACCGGTGGGTAGTCTTTCCAAAGCAGCCCTTGCTCAGAGACTGGCTGGGCACTGGTCTGCTTGTGGGAGGTGGTGAGTGATTGCCTTTGTGTTACTTGGAGGTTTTTTTCAGGTTTTTTCCCCTCCCTCCTCTTTCCTTCACTTACTCAACTGTGTTTACCTTGATCTGATTCTCTCCCCTATCCCACTGCAGGGACGAGACATGGGGAATCAGCAAGCAACTGGGTAGGTCCTTAGTTGCTGGCTGGGGTCAAGCCCCAACACAGGGGAAAAAAAAAAAAAAAAAGTTTTGTATGCTCCATTTCACTCTCCTAATCAGTCTCAGCCTCTCATGGGTCTTTTCATGCATGAAGAGAGTTATTGAAGCTAAAGCAAAATTCTGCATCAGAGACTTCCAGATAGGATGTATAAAACTATCAAAGGATGAATAAAACTATCAAAACTATTGAGTTTTTTCTATTTAATCTACATGTTGCAGGTCTTACATCCAACATGTGACATACAGTGCAGCTACTGCAGTTACTTCAAACCCTGCTGGTATGCTGCACACAATTTACCTAAAGTATTTTCCCTGTGATAAAGGAAAAATTAAAAATAAAAAAGGATCATGGCAGAAGACACTTAAATTAAATTCTTAATCACAATTTATAACAAATGCAACCCAGGGGAATTTGAGAAAAATAAAATCTCTCACAAGGCAAGGGCAATAATCTTAAAAGAAGCACAACATTTCACTCATAGGTCCTGACTGTAAGATCTACTACCTACTAAACCTTTCAAAGGAAAAGAAACATTGATCCACAGAAACTAATACTCTTCCCACTGTCTCACATGGAGAGATGCTCCTGCTGTTTATATCTTTGTGAACTTACTGAATTCACCAGTCATCGGGAACAGACCATATTTCTGGTTTCAAAAAGATGTGAAAAGTTACTGATTTCATATAAATTTTGGAAGCAGCCAAAACACCAGGAAACAGAAAATGAGCTCTTGACCAAAGACTTTTAGCCAAGCTAAGAATAGACTAGACAGTACATGACACAGACAACCAGGACTTGAGATTGCCATCGCTCACTCTCTTCCTTGCCCTCCCTACACCAAGAGCTGTGCTCTCCCCAGTTACTTCTGGGAAGGACCATTTCACGCTTTGGAAAGGTAACTATTCCACAGTTTCAGACAGAAACACCAGCGTGGCCCAAAGTCCTTTCAGGCAGAGCTATGAACAGAACCTGACATATCTAAAGTTGAGTCCTGTCTTGCCCATTTTCCAACTGGAAGAGAGTGCAGCTATACAGCAAATTAGAAAGATGCTTAATATATTCTACCATAGCCTGGCTCTGTGCCACCGTCCAGAAGACCACACAGAGAAATGTATCAGAGCAAGGGAAATCCAATTCTTCATCTCAGTAGGGAAAATTCTTACCAAAAGCAAAAGACCTCAGTCTAGGTCTTAACAGATGACCTGAAGCACAGGTGGTGCTGGTTAGGGCAACGATACCTTTAGGCACAACAAATTTTCAGTTCCTAAAAGCCTAAAACAGAAACAAGGAATCCTGATGCCTCGACTTCCACTGACATCTTACAAATAATTGCATAGGCTAGATGTAATAAATGTTATCAGTGCTATGGTTATGATAGCGCAAAGAAGGACAATGGTGGATCCCACTTTCCCTGCCCATAGCCAAACTGGAAAACGTCTGTACAGGGCACAGAGAGACAAAGCTCTGAAATCTGATGGCTATCCATGTGAAGATGGATTAACAGCCTCCCTCACAAGCTATCCTAAGAATCCTGGAGTGACTGTAAATTATTACCACACATCATCAAGCAGGAAAGCTCAATACTTAGTTTGCTACTGTATATTTATGGTTTGCATTGGACTGATTGCTGACACCCCTTTTAGGAATGTATTGCAGCAGCTGGAAAAACTCAACTGGAGACTGAGAGCAAAGTGCAGGAGACGTGACCTACACATGCAGGGAGAAAGGTCAAAACCTGACTTCAAAACAAATCTCATTAAGAGAGGAGCAACCACTGGCACTTTCAGAGATTTGTGCCACAAGCTTCTCCCCGATGGCTATGTGGAATTAGCTATCAGTGAAAGTGTATTGTTTAGAAGTCAATTGTTAGTTTAATTCATTCAGGTACCAAACAACACAAGCATGTTACATGGATGGCTTCTTTTAATGGACTCATTTACCTAGTCTGTGATCTGCTTGTGATCTCCTTGAATTTATTACATTACAGTTCTTGCTCTGAACGAGGTATTTGAGCAGAGCAAACATATACATGCGATTTCACTGCTAGCCCTTAACCACAGCCATGAGAGTACCAACACCATGTATAAAACACCTAGCCTTTTCTGATGCAGCGTGAAGACAATTTTAGTAACATCTTTCAGTTCCGTGCTGTATAATAACATAACAATGTGGAGCTACTCCTGGGGAAAAAGGGCTGCTCCGCACTGCATCACTCGCTGGCAAACCCCCAGCACAGCCCTGGCTGTTGGCGCCGACTGACGCTGCACGTCCCCCCCCCGCAAGCAGAGCTGCAGAAGGCAGATGGAGAAGCCAATGCTAGAACAACAGATGACAGTACGAGCCAAAACCCATTTCTGATGGAAAGATCAGGAAGTAAATGATGAAATAAACCCCATAAGAATACGCAGAGGGCATCTTCCCTCCCAGTTCAACCAGAGATTTATCATGCAAATAGAAAGCAGTTCGTTTCAGGAAGGAAATGAGTGAAAACAAAGGGATTATTTGACACAGGAAAAAGGCAGTTGCAAGGAAGTTTTTGCTATCAGATAACCACATCAGAGATACTGATGGCTCCGGTCTGGTTTTTAACTGAACTGTCTGTAACACCAGTAAAACTCCAGCCTCCCTTCCCACTGGTGCTGTGGCCAAACTTCTGCTTGATGACCAAAGGACTGAATAATCATGAATCACCTCAGCACTGGGACTCAAGAGATAGGCTTCATGCCATGACATACACATGTGGGTGTATATATATACACACACATATATAGATATACACACATTATTATTAATAATAATATACCCATTAGATAGGTGCTTTCGTCCAAATGATACTCAAAAGTCTTCCAAGAAAAGGAAGTTTGTCATGGGCTAAGTTTGCTGCTAACATTACATTATCACATTTTATCAAAACAAAAAAAAATGGTCCGTTTTACTTTTACATTAAAAATATATTTTTTTTCCAGTATATTATAAGTGAATCTATTAAATACATGAGCTTTACGTATTTACATAAATAAAATATGTACGTAATTTAAAAAGAAAGCTAGGACACCTCCAATCTGCTTTATAGACTTTCAATCTCATGGATATAAAATAAAATACTTTCATTATTAATTATAAATAAAATATTTTATAATAATAATTTTGAACATATTTTAACAATTCCAGTATCACTCAACTGCTTCCCACCCCCCTTGGGACAGCATGCACAAAAGTCCCTAACATCACAAAGAAAGAAAACACACGTCAGGTGCAGCAGAATGGTAACATGGTTGCTAAAATTAAAAAAATATAATTGCCCTGAATTCGAGAAAGGTTTTAGGTGTTTTCCTTGTTTTCTCCGGTTCATACACTTGGTGATACTGACAGCATAGTTCTTTATGCATACAAAAGAGAGCAGAAGCAGTAAAATGTGCAAATTCCTCTCTCAAAGCTGTGCCAATATATCTCCACTCAGCACTCCAGGGTAATTGAGTCTTCTATTTCATTCAGTTCCTGGCAACTGCAGCTACAGTTTTGTGATATATCTACCAGCAATGGAAGAGAATCAAGATCAACAATTCATTCTACAGGAGCCACCACGCAGCAGTTATATGGTAAGCATTTTCAATTAGTACCTGAATTCAATTAAGTATTTTAGAAGTAAAAGGCTGTTTACCATTATATACCTCAAATTTACCTGAATTCAATTAAGTATTTTAGAAGTAAAAGGCTGTTTACCATTATATACCTCAAATTTACACACTTGTCCCCATCTTCTACTGACATATGACTATCTTATCATGTTTGATATGAAAAAGCTCAGAGAGGTATTCTTTTAAAAGCCCATAAAGATTAAAGGACATGGTTAAGACACTTACTGCCACACTGGTCAAACCAAATACTCTTGAAAAATTATGATGATGATGATACAAAATGAAAAAGAAAGGTGCAACACTCTCATAACACCTCATTAAGAAATAATCTGCTACGAGTTTTTTGCAATGTCTCTTGCTGGTTTCTTTTACCACCTACTATTTCTGCCAACACGTGCAATCAGTTTGTCGAGTGAACCAACACAGGATGCAGAAACCACTGTTTAAAACAATCACTTCAGAATTTTCCTCAGTTGCAGTTTCTGCCTTTAATATTATGCCAAATGACTGACTTTTGTAGCATGCTACTAAAAAAGGAGAAATTTAAACTTAGAATGATTCACATGCAACATCATTTTTAAATGACAAATGTTTCAAATGGTTTCTACTTCTGTCTTTGCTGATTTTTCTAGAAGTGGACCTTCAGGCTACTCTAGCACAGTGCCTTCAGCCACCGAACCATGTCAGCTTTTTCACACCACTCCTCTTTTCAGAGGGTACAAAGCCAGGAGACCTCCAAGTTCCTTTGGGGGCTTTTAGCCTCATGAATTTTCAAGCAGTTTGAAAGCCAACAAGGCAACCAATAGAACAAAGTTGTTCTTGTGTGCTCACAGGCGAGAAACCAAACTCAAGGCCTGTAGGGTATTCTGCCAAGGGCAAACTTAACTCTGTTCTAATGCCGCAAAGCATCCTGCCATCACTCCTCTAACCTCCAAGGTCACTCCCAGCCATCACCC
The DNA here is from genome assembly GCA_013398815.1 of Ibidorhyncha struthersii. Classification (NCBI taxonomy): domain Eukaryota; kingdom Metazoa; phylum Chordata; class Aves; order Charadriiformes; family Charadriidae; genus Ibidorhyncha; species Ibidorhyncha struthersii. The sequence continues at coordinate 212,298 of VZSZ01003428.1, forward strand.
CACCCAAAATAGGAGGGAGAAAAGGTTAGTTATTACTAGGGATGCTGCAGTTATCAGCCACTGCTCTTTGAGCTTTCCTGCAGAAGAGGTGGTAGACGCAACAAGGGAGAGCAAGCTGAGGTGCGAGGGGTCTTGCACAGCACTGGGTTCTCACTGCAAAATTCATTTTTCCAGTCTCATCAGTTGTGTTGAGTTTCAAAAGAGCATTTAACAACAGGCAGATTTACACAGTGGAACATCTCTCAGCCTCGTTGCTGCTTGTATTTTCATTACCGGCACCGCTATCAGCAGGATGTATTCACAGCGGAGGTGGACCACCAGGAAATGGTGCAATTTGGTTGGCAAGGAACGTGACTACATTCTGCCTCCGCAGTGATTTGGCCATGGACTAGAGAGTAGCGTATACAGCCAAGACAAATACTTGCATTTGTAGTTGGTAAGTGCAACAACGTTTAGGCATTTGTAAGTAACATCACATTCGACAGTCACAAAGCCTGTTGAAAACAGCAGGCCAAACAGGACTCCAAATCCATTACATCAAATCTAATTTCCATTAAATCCTTGTGTCAAACAACAATAATATTGTAAATTGCTTTTCTGCTAGCAGGGGATAAAGTTGGGGAAGCAGCAGGAGACACAGGTCATGAATCAAACCCATAGCACAACTAGACGCCTGAATGACTTCTTCCTGGTACATACCTTAGCTATAGAATCACTCTTAGTTTTGTGATATACGTGTTATACATTGCTGCCTTAAAAAATTAGCAGGTGGGAGATCTCTGCTTAGTAAACCATAAAAACATTTTCTAGATAGCCTAGTTAGTTTCAGTAGCAATAAAATCACTTTGCTCTTTAATTCTGTTGACATATACACTTTCAGATTTGTATGCATAAAATATTTCCACCGTGACATCACAACTAATATTTAAACAACAGCTTTAACATAAAAGTTTCAAGACTTTATGTTGCCTTACCATAAAGAGCTTTTGCACTTGTTCTTGAATTCTGCTCCCTCTCTGCCTGCGTAAATGTTGGGGAACCATAGCCACTGGAAGAAAACATTTCTGGTTAACCTCTGTATAGATGTATTTGCTACAAAGAAACAGGCATTAAAAAAAGCCCTCCCCTTAGGTAGGTCTACTCATACATACTACATTACTAGTAGAGGTAATGATACTGGATATTTGTTCTACACCGTGAGTACAAAGAAGAGTGTTTCGCTTAGGCTGGAAGCTCTTCTGAGCTATTTTTTGTTGCATTAATACAACATCGTGCAAAATGGGGGTGTGGTATACACATAGATACAACCATAACGTAAGTAATCAAAATCACTTAATAATAATAGTAATAATAATGACGACTATGCCAAAGTCTTTGGTTTTTTTTTCCTGCCTACCCAAGTGTTAATTTTTTTTAATAATTTTAACTGCTTTTCATAAAAGACTTAACAGGACTATCATTGCCTACAACAAATGAAAAGGCAATCCAACTTCATTCTAGTGCAACAACAAGAATGAGTCATTCACAAACTCACTTTAATGGGACAACAATATGAGAAAGAGATGCCCTGCTCTATCCAGGAATACGTGTCCTTTGGCATCAGATTAGGTCAGTTCTCATTAGTGCTGCGAATGAGCCTAGTGCCATGCTTCTGATACAGGGAGCCTCCTCTTATCTCAGGCAAGGTAACACTTTTAGGTAACAGCTGCTCAGTCCTCTTTACCGGGAAACAACATTTTCTCACAGATGGAAAGGGCAGCCTCATCTTTTATGCATAAAAATGCATTCGCTCAGAGCTAACCTTAAACATTTCAGGCATATGAAGACTTCTCTGAGTAATATAAGAAGTATGTTACGGCTACAGCAATTTATTTCTCTGTTCCAGATGATTCCATTCAGTAATACAGCTTTACCCTTACACTAATACAAAAATCAGTCAGATGGTATCTGTCAGTTTGGTTACATAGTTTGGAATCTGCACATTCTTTTACACAAACTGCCTTTGTTTTATTCCAGTGGGGTCTAATAATTATAGCTCTACGTGAAATGAAGGCGTAAAGAGAAAATACAACACTATTTTTTGTCCATAAAAGGAAGATCAAAGGCATAACCTTACTTCATTTGAGGAAAATAACTTCCGTATCCACCAGGAGGGGTGTTTGATATATGTCCATTCATTCTTATCGTCGCTTACTGAGGGAAATGATCTGGGAAAAGAAACAACAGCATATGAATTGAAGGCTCTTAAAAGACGAAGGTTTAATACAGAGGTACTACAAGCCTAATGAGAAAATTATGGTTGAAATGGGAAAAGAATTGCATCAACAAGTTCAATTATTATTTGTATCACGGTGACACCTTAAAGACCTGTTATGGAAATTCTCCCAATTGCAATTTGATAGTTATTGCTTCAAATAATTTATAATTTAGTGAATAAAGCTATTATTATTGATACAATGGTCTTTAGGAACAGCTTTAGAAAGAAAAGGCTGACTAAACAAAGAACAACATCTACTGCAGAAGTGAACAAGATGTTCCAAATGGCACAAATAGCAACTTTAACAGTCAAGCATGCTTGATTTAAACCCTCAGTTCATTTCTTTCAAAGAAAACTTTTGACATGACCTTTTGATACATATTCTATGAAACTTATCAGCTGAATTGTTAGAAAGATGCATCACCAAAACAAAAACCAATTGTTAGCACCAAAGGAAACTTGGTGAGCTATTTTGGGACTAAAAAAACCCCCTTTTTTTTTTAAGCAGCATTTAACATCCTGAAAGTTTGGCATGCCAAATGAAACCTCTCATATAACAGCAATACTAAAAAGGCTTTGATGAAAGAGTTAAAAGAATGCCTTCTCCCTTTAATAATGTGCCCATTGAAGTTAAAATTGACTCTGGAAAGTAACTTTCATAAGCTTGTAAACAATTAACAAATCTCTAGTCAAGTTTACCATGGGCAAATACTCTTTCATTTATACATATGTGAATAATACATATTTGAATATTTCTCTACATCTCAGTCGTTAACTAGAAAAAAAGATTTCTTTTAACTCTGCAAACTAGTCAAAAGTACATGAGATAAATTCTGTACCTAACAAAAGCTCCGTTTCCAAAGCAAGCACAACCTGCTTTGTTGTACTAGAGCCACCTTACAACCAGCTTATCTTCTGAATCCCTGAGTCAACTTACTGCCTCACTTTAACTGTTCTCTTCCTGCTTTACAAAGAGGCAGCAGCTGATTGACCTACAGTATGTACTGTATTTTGTATGCACATATGTTCTGCTACTTTCCTCTTTCATGTAAAAACACAATCAAAATCAAATTCTGTTCTCAGCTCTAAAGTCTTCTGTCAGTTCAAGAGATGTAGGAGCTCCTTTTGGTCTTCTATACTGAGAATAAAGTCATTTTTGTACCTTTCTGAGGACCACCTGACATCTCCCACCTAAGAAGCAGTTAGCAAAGCTAACTGGAATCGAGCTGTACTGATTACCTGCCAAATGCAATCTCATGCGGAAGTGCGGTATTGCCTTTAGCGAGCACATACTTGGTAGTTTCGCTAAGTATTTCTTTTTAAAAAAAAAAAAAAAAAAAAATTTAAAATCTTTGATTGNAAAATCTTTGATTGCTTCTTGCAAAACAACTTACTGACATACCTGCGTTTTACTTCCATTTCTCTTGCACATCCCCACAAAGATATCACAAACCCAACTTGGTAGCCTGTTTGGTTGTTCTAAGCTGCTTTTTATAGAGTGCAGTACTTAGCAGCTGTCTCCAATAAATTACTATCCGTGCCCAGTGCTGTTCAATTCATTAGCAATTACAACCTTTGGGAAGCATCCTGAAATTGTCCCATGACTTGAAAGGATAAAAATATTCATTTTTCTCAGCAGAATTTGCCAGGTCACTGTGTACTCCTTGTTCCGTTTCAGCGACTGCACAGACCAGAGCCACTCAGAGTGCTCTTCTGCAGCTCATGCTGCCATTAAGCTCCTCAACACTTCCTATCAGCTATTAATTCTTACTGTCTGCAACCATTGCTCAATTTGCTACCCCGCTTAACGGTTTACCCTGTGATTAGTTTCCTAAGAGTGACCAGATACAAAAAATTTGCACAAACTGTCTCCATTGCTTTTCAATATCCCCAACTTCCTCTGCTTTCCAGGCACACGTTATTTAATATACTACTTACTGAATGATACTTATTTAATAATTCTATTTGCCATACCCTTTTATCATTTGTGATCTTTTTCCTGGACCTATTTATAACAAATTCCACAAATATCTGCTTTAATGTGAGATCTGGAAAAAAACCTTGGTTTCAGACTCAAGATGATTTCACTCCTCTGACATCTTAATCTGACAAATACTTGGGTTGTTATTTGTACTCCACTTAATTTTATGAAAGCATGGAACAGATCTTTTCAGTAGAAGGAATGTAATATATTAGAACTTAAAGCTTCAGTCTTTGAAGTTAGCATAACACAACGAGTTTTAAAGGAGTAATGAAGCTGAACAGCAGATTTTCACATTAGCGGAAGAAAATGTCTCATAACTGAATGCCCACCGTAAGACATAACACCACTTAGAGTAAATATAAAAAGCTTTAAAATTACATTTTAATCAAGTGATAGCGAAAATCTGAAGTCAGAATTCTTGTCAGTCCTTTTAAAAAAAAAAAAAAAGGCAAGCAGCTTGTTCTGCCAAGTAAGCACAAAAGTTTTAATGAGTTTTAGCTGATATGCAAACAAAACACCACTTGTTATTTGGCAGTTGAGTAAAGCCTACAATATTTCCTGTCCCTCATGCAATTTTCCACTGTGAAAAAGAAATCAAAAGCTTCTGAAATGCCAAGACAACTACTTTGACACAACACTTTCAAGAGGCTATCTGATGCTCCCATCGCTTGGTTCAAGAAAGCTCCCAAATACAAATACAACAAACACTTTACAATCATTATTTATAATCAGTCCTCAATATTTGTAACAGCATCAAAAAGCTACTCCTAATTCCCCAAAATTATCAGGCAATTTCATCTCTTTCAACCTAAACGTTTCTGAAAAAACGTTTTAGGAAAACACTTTAAATTTTTTATTAAGTGCATGATGGAGAGAAGGGGAAAAACATAAAAGGATAACACAATGTGCAGTGCTTCGCTTATTATTTATTCACTTGTACAGCTTTCTCTGCTGTATTTCTCATCTCGCATGCTCTTTCATCTCTTACAACCAGTCCCGTAGCAAAAGTCAACCCGTGCACACTGCGAAGCCATTGTCATCCAGGAGTCTATTAATAAACTCCATTTCCTCCTTAATCTTCCCTTTCACCTCAGCCCAGCAGTTCACAGCAACATACGCTGGTGTCCTAGACTTTAAGATAAACACCCATCAAAATTAACTGTATGATCCTTCTTTAAGTAGGCCTGAAGTATCAACGCTTTACTTGTGAATATGCCCAAGAATGGTCATGTCTTTCTCAGGATCCTGCAAAGATACCACGCCTACTCAGAACAAGAAATATTTAAAAGCAGGAAAACTAAACAAGAATTTAAGAAAAAAATAAAAAATAATAAGAAAAAATAATAAGAAAAAATAGGTAAGATAATAAGAAATAAGATGATAATTATTAAGATATGTATCTTAAAATATATTAAAATAATATATTATTAAAACCAGTAAGAAAATAGTTATAATTATGAAATTCCTAAAACCAAATAAATACTAAATTCTCTTCCCACGGTATCAGAGACTGAGCAAAAAGAAATCCTCTAGGATTTCACTGCTGCCATCAGCTTTATTTTTGAAGCGACTCTAGCATATTGATAGTAACATAAATGACAAGAGTCCAGCCTTTAAAAGAGACAAACCGTTTCTGAGATAGATATATTTTGGTTCTTTAGTAGTCAACAGTTACAAGTGGTCTGATCCCAAACATGGGGAGTACTGTACCGGTGTACATTGGTGATAAATATTCTTTTAAAAAGATGCCTTGAATGCTGAAGTACTCTTCGCCTTCCCCACCTTGTAGCCCAGCAGCCTAATGGAAGCAATACAATCTGTGTGCAACAACAAGCTGACACATCAACAACTCACATGCTCTGCCATTTAATTTCCCAGTAGGAGTTAGAAGGTAACAAAATCCCTCAATTTATTTTTAAAAATCCCTTTTCTAGAAGGGCAGGGCTATCTTATTAAAGAAAATGAGATATTCCAGAGACTGGTGCTCTTTTCCACTGAATCAATCGGTCCCACCCAGTGACAGATCACAGTATCAGATGGAAAAAAAGAGAAACAGATTAATGGTGTGGATATTTTAGAAATGACGGAGGGGGAAGGGTTAAGGAGAGGAGGATGTAGGGGAAGGAATAGGAAAGCCAAGAACTGCTGGAACAATAATTATCTACCGATTAAGAAAATGTTATTAGTAACAACTCATTGTTATTACATGTCCCCCAAACCCCCCAGAATTCTTCCCCAGCTAGATAGCAGGCACAGGCTGTAACTCCAGCCTAAACAAAAACAAGGGACTACTACAAGGTAACACTTATCTGTAGCGGATCTGACATTGTAGCAAAGGACATGCTTTCTCCACCCTTTCCCTTTTTAAAATATTATGGAACAGCAAAAACAACAACAAAAGTCAGATGTATCCATGCTACACTGCAACTCACTATGCATTCAGTAAAAATGCTTCTTATTGCTATTCCACAGCGTTCAGTACTGCTGTTCTACAGAATGTAGAAAAACTAACTTGCCGCACAACTTACTATTTTTCATTTGTTTCTTCTTGAACCTCACCCTGTTCACCCACACACACCTTCCTTCAAATCTGCGTTACTCCCTCATGCTAAATTTTTTGAACAGTTATTACTTTTAATGCCCTCGGTTCTCCACGCTGAGGTAATTTCTTTAGTTATTCCTTATGTTCTTGTATTTTGGTGTCTTGTCCTCTTGTGTCTACTTTGCTGTTCCGACCCAACACTCTCCTGTTTGTATCTTCACTCCAGCCACAGGTTTTACAAATGGGAAACTCCTTATAGAAGTACCTCCCACAGAGTCAGATGAAACGTTGCCACTGCCCTCTGCTTCGGGACTTGCTTCAGACAACAACCAAGAGCAAACAAGAGTTCTGCTGGCTGTTCAACAATCTTGCCTCGAGATAAACACCAGGATGCACATGCATGCATAAGTAAGCATTCCTTCAGCAGTAATCACTGGGGATTTTCCATCCTTGGTACACTCATATCAGAATGTCTCCGAGACATACTGCTACCAGTTGGGCTGGCAGCAGAGTTGTACTGTAATGTTTTCCACTTTCCATGAAGGAGATTGGAGCATCCAAAAGACTGGTCAAAAAGATGATGGCAAAAATCACGCAGAAAATGGAAAGCTAGACCCTACGAGGCATGCAGTTTCGAGACAAAACATTTGGACTTCATGCACCATCGCTCTGGTGGTTGTCCCATTTGCCTGTTTCAAGCCACTCTTTCTTCACGATGTGGGGATGAAGGTCTCTGAAAAAGGAATAGGTACTCCAGTATATACTCCCTTGTCCAAGTGTCAGGACTTCATGCAAACATATTAAGTACAATAGCCACAATAAAATCACTTGAAAATGCTGTTACATTCAGGTCTTCTCTGGATTCAGAGCAGTTGTCCAGCATGGCCATTAGCATTAATTACACTGCATCTTAGTTTACACAAATCTGCATTGAGTTGCATCCTGCATTTAGATTTTAGTGCATCCTCAAATAACCCTTCTGGTGAATGCAACGTGAGCTACATGGGGCTTCTGCTGAAGAAACCTGGGGTGGGGAGGAAAGGAGTGGACATGTTTCCCTCTTCCCCCCTGAATTTCACTCTTTATAGAAAGTTGAACTGAAATCCAGAATGTTGTTTGTCTGGGGGGGAGAGGGCATAGGGGCAGGAGCATTTCAAGAAACTAATTATTGTGATGAATAGGGCTCTGGCCAGGTGGAAGACAACATTGCACAACAGGGGACACATCACTGGCCAGTAGGAGGGATCTGTAAGTGTATTCACCCCCACCTCCACAGACCAGTGCAGCAGATGAGCTCAATCAACACTGCTTTTTCCAATTTTGAAATGTGTTTTGATTTTCGTTGACACTTTCTAAAATCTAATATTTTTCCTCAGTCCTTCAGTAGGAGTACTAAGGTAAGTTCATCAGCAGTATTCCTTTCAGCAGAAGGGAAATTCATGAAGAAAATTTGATGACATAAATATCAATCAAAGTAGGAGAGTCGATAAGTTAATGTAAAACCAGTCTTCAGAGCAAGAACTTAGCTAAAAGAGAAGTTTTCTGTTGGGAGAGCTAATAAGATAAAAAGTGCCCTTCAAATCTTTTTCCTACTATGATATTTTCCAGTGATTCACTGTTAAGGAAGTATCCTAACAATACAATTAAGATAGGTATCTTTTGTTTTGAGAAAGGGGAGAAATATGAAGACCAAGAGGAGGAATTGAATGAATGAACTTCAGACAGATTCTGTTCATAGATTTAGTTCTTTTTATTGCCACACTAATAAAGAACCTGCTTGAAAACAGGTTCTTATTTTGGCGTGGCAACCTATTTCCATTCATTTCGCTCAGGTCTGGGCCATGATTTATAATTAACTGTATTGAAAGAAAATAAAACAGCTTTACCGATACAAAAGCCTCAAAGACTTAAAATCCCGATTGTAACAAAGGAACATTAATAAATATGCCAGCACTAAAGCCACCACTCACTGCTATTTTTAATTAGAGAATTAACCACCTCATCTAAAGCAAGATCAGGATAATTATGCAGACCTTGCAGAAAGTATCACCACAGCTGAAAGACCAGTATTTGTATAAAAGAAAAAAAACAAAACCCCAAAACCCCCAAACAAAAAAACCTCCACACATACAGAGTAACAGTCTAAAGAGGAAGGTGTCTATGGCACGTGAAGGAATTTGTAGAGAGGGAGAAAAAGGGGATTATAATGTACCATTTAAATCAGTGTCTCTGGTAAGTCTGCCTCCAGTGTTTGAAGAGGATCAAAGAAGAAATCCTTCTAATGGAAGAGGTCATGGAATTAGAGAGCTGCTGGCATACTGCACCAGAGCACCTCATCTACAACATCCAGGAATCCCTGTGCACCCATATGGGCTTGCAGAGGGGACACTGGGAAAACACGTCCCACAGGACAAGCCCCAGCACCATCACTAACTTCCCCCTTCCAGTGTTCGAGGAACAGCAATAAGGCAGTTGCAAGAGAGAGAGCTAAGAACTAGAATTCTGTTTGAGTTTAATATTTATTGAAATTCAGAGCAGTGGTTCTCAGTTCGTACTTGACTTTGAAGTAATTTCAGTCCCAAGGAAGGCCCCAGATGCCTGGAAAGTGTCTACTTTATTTTTCACTCTAAGTACAGTAGTAAGCTAGCAAAGGATACCATTTTCAATCACAAATGCTAATCTCAACATAGCTACACAGTAGACTCAAAATCTCCACCTGAAGAGAGATGGATAATAATTTGTTCTGGTTTGGGTTTCTGGTGGTTTTGTTGTTTGCCTTTTTAAAAAAAAAAAGAACAAAACAAACAAAAATCCAAAACCGAAAACAAAACAAAAACAATAACTGACTTAGAATCACTGACTGTTGAATACAAATAACCTAGCACAGGTGTCACAGGTTTTTTTCTCTTCTTTACACTGATATTTTTCATTACTTTCTATTATTCCTTGGTACATCATACTTCAAATGAGATCATTTCAAGAGATGGCACTCCAGACCCTGATTTGAAAGTCGGCTTGCCATGTGGAACCAGCAAGCCACCTATTTGACTTTAGAAATGAGAACTTACAAACGATATTATAATATTAGCGTGCATGTTTAGATGGGCCAGAAGAAAACTCAGCAAGAAACAGCGTGCAAAAGGTGCTTCTTTCCAGATACTGTATGAGCATGCTTCCCACCACCTTGAAAACACCACATGACAAAAAGATCATGAAATTTGGACATACTTTTCCCTTTCACATTGAAAACAAGCTGTGAGTGTAGCTGATGAAATATTTCTGAACAGTTTCTTGTACTGAAGTCCTTGTGGAAATGTTAAGAAATGATAAAACTTACTGTAGTGGTACTGTAAGTCTATAAAAATGAACAAGACAATGTCTTTAGGTGCTGTCTTTTGTTTTAGATAAAGTTTTCCTCTCAGTCTGTCCAAAAAAATTAGTGAACTCCCAACATCGTTAAAGTACTGTGTGGTGCTGGAAGATGACCAAATGAAACTGGCTTAACCACCTATCCGCATCTACCTGCAAGCTTAAGAGCTGTGTCATGACACACTGACATTATTAAAATTGGCGTGGCAGAGTCCATAACAAAAGCTGAACTGAAACTATATAATGACTTACTCCAACCAGACCAATAAAATTAATGTGGAGGAGGAGGAGGAAAAAGGACAGGAACACTCATCAATGCCTCTCTAATTTAGTGTAATAGAACTGTGGCAAGACCTAATTCTTGTTTTCACAGGTTTACTTTCTGCAGCTTTAGTGAAGCTGCCGCATAAGCTTTTATGCTGTTGGCCTTGTAGACACCAACACTGCAGTTATCGCAGTCTCAGACATGGCAATAGATGACTCCCATTGCACGGCTTTCTTATTGCTCCCTACTTTAACTTTCACCCTAGCCTTTTCTTTTTAAAAAACACAGAATAAATCAGGACAAAGGCCCATTTCTACTGAAATCCACCAGCTAGTTGCTTAGAAGAACCAATGTCTAGGTTAGTAGTAGGTTACAATCTTGAATTAAACGAGTCAAAAAACACTGAGTAGGAGCAACATCCACTAGTTTCCCAATTATCTTAAATACCCAAGCTCCATACTGTTTTGGATCACCCTTTGATGGTATCCTTTGACGATATGCACCCAGCATCATTTATGAAATCTTGATCTCTTCCACCAATAAAATGCTCCAAATGCCAATTCGCACAAGCCTGAAAAGCCTCAAACTTTACTACAGGAAAGGTTCAGACTCTGTGTCTTACTGTAAGATATACATCTGCTACAAGGTGGGGGGGGGGGGGGGACACTTTCCATGAATCTTTTTCACTGAAGGCTATGTTTATTGAAGGTGAACAATTCTCTAAGATTTAAAATTTATTGATCAGACCACAGCAAACTAGCAATGCTGAGCTGAAAGGTAAGCTCACAGTGGGGTTCAATAGCAAAACTAAAACTTTTCTGTTAAAATTTAATAAATGAGCACATGCTATTCTAATAATGCTGACTAACTCTTCAAACTTCCCTATTAAGAAAGGCCTAAATCAAATATTGTGCAAACAAGGCAGCAAATGAAGCTTCACAAGGCTGATATGCAAAAGCTCACGTCTTCAGGTAACATGATTTAAAACAAACACAACCATCACAAGTTTTTGGAATTAAACAAGATCTTAATGCTAGAAAAGTTAGTAGAGTGTTCATATTCTCAGAAATAATCTAAAAATATTCCCCTAATATTTTTCAATATAGTTGAAACACCATGTACACATGAAAGTATGAAATTAACAAGTGCTATCTGGAAAGTATTTTAATTAATTCCAAATCTAGAGAGTATGTCTCCTGAAAGGGACCAGGTTTTCACTTGTCACACACACATAAAACACATAAGAAGTAGAATTTGTCCTCAAAGCTATGTAGTTATGAAGCTGTAGTGTATAGCAGCAACATTGCCCATACCTGTGAGTCAAACCTCTGGGCCCTACCTTGGCACGGAGGTTTGACTCTGAAGCTGGTTTATAGACACTAACAACAGAAAACTATATGTTATCTTTAAAACTCACCCTGTGTTACAGGATTCCTATTTGTTTCAAACTCAGGGAACTAAGAAAATTACTTTGTATTTAATCTATGGGGGAAAATGCTGCCCCTGAAAGTTGGTATGTAAGTTGCCATCCAGTCACCGAATTGATCACTACCTCTTGTATTTTTTATTAATATTAGGAGATATCGTCAGAAGGGGCCTAGATACAGTGTCCATACAGTAAGGTAACAATAAAACCAAAACCATAGGGACTCTAAAAATAAGGCAGAAGAGAGAAAAGACTGAAAAAAAAAATATTAATTTTTAAAGAGAATTGGAGCACAAGTTGCACTATAAGCTATTTTAAGACCTAGCACCAGCATTCACTGACTTTAGACACACTGTTTGGCTTCCCCATCTATGAAAGAAAGAACCTATATCCCCATCACTCAGGGGTTCTTAGTGAACCAATTGAGATATTCAATTTTATACTGTCAAAAATACAGTAATTTTGTTGTCACTGGAAAATATGCACTGGAAAAAATATATGTTTTTCAAGGGAACATTACTTTTTCTTTTTTATCCTTCTACTTGAAATACTTCCTTGACACCAGTCAGGTAATCTAAAGTCATTTCCCACCCCACAGCAGAGTGGAGTAACGTAAAGATATGAGAAGAGCTGTGTGACTTGCTTGCTTGTACAGAACTGTGAAGTCAAACGGCCAGTCCCCCTACATCATACAGTATTTCCCTGATGTTTTTCCCTCTGAACCATGAATTTGAAACAATAAACTTCAAGGACAACTTCCCCTCACCTAGGGTTAAAAGCAGGCATATGACTGTGCAGTAAGATGCATGACCTTGAATGCAGCCTACGCAGTTCTCAGCACTTTCAGACACGCAATAACTCACCTGCATCCAAACATCAGCTGGAGATGCTTGTTTGAGTCACCAAAAATCTTGAGCATCAATTTTTGTTTGCATTAATGTGCACATAACCCAAAGAGACTATATTGCAATTCAGCGAGTAAACAAAAGGCACTGTCTTAAACATCTCAGCATAACTGAGCAGTCCACATTGGGGCTACAATTATTCAGCACGAAACAATTCAAGTGTAAAAGAACTTACTGAACTGAGGTCACAGCTGAACAAAGTCACACCCAGCCCCAGTATTAACAGTGCACTTCCGTAACTCAGCAATTGTTTCGTGGCAGAAAATAGACTGACTACTAACAGATTCCACAATTTGTGGGGAGGAAAATTAATTTAAACTTTTGGCATTTGTGTCTCTGATTTTCTAGTTTCAATTATTTACGTTTCTCTGTACAGATACAATTTTCTCCTCCATTAATCTGGGCCAAGCCCTTCCTCTATATGCATTACCATAATGAAAACATATATTCAACTGACGCCAAATTTTTGAGGTTTGTTTCTTTAAAAAAATTACCTGATCAAATGCAGAAATGTGATTTTTTTCCAAATCAATTAAAAAATTAACATTTCCAAAAGCAGTCTCTGATGTGAATGCCCAGGCTTGGCAAGTTACAGGCTTGACTTTTAGAATTAAATGTATACATTTTTTTAAATTTCAATACCCTTATAACATATACGAGGTTTCCAGCAAACATCCAGTGATTAAAGATGACAAAATTAGAAACCTTTATAAAAGAAAAATTATAATCAGTGCAAAATGCTCTCGGCTCCAACTACCTCTAACTGTGGAGTTTGAATTTTCAAATGTCACAAGAAAATTTTGTCAGGGATTTGTCATTACTGGTTACCAAGCCAAATTTGACAAGCTATCACTAGAAAGGGATTCTGAAATACTGCAACCAGGTATTTTGTTGCAATTTGCTCATTCATTGAATTGAAAACATTTTTTTTTTAAACTGACATCAGATAGGTTCCCAATGGAAACCTCAGTCTGGGACAGGAGCCCAACATACCCTGCTCCCAGGAAAGCTCAGAGGAGTTTTATTTTGGGGGAAGTTTTAAAGGAAGATTTTGAAGGAAGATAACTTTAAAAAATCTTCCAGAATATAGATTTACTGTTCTCACTCAGTTCTTTTATTAGAAATAAGCATGTGTGAAATAAGTGCAGGTGGGAAGGTGGAGCGGAGAAAGGGAAGGAGCTAAAAAAGCCATACGTGGTAACGCTTTGGGATCTTTTCCTGCTTGGAGGGGTGATGGATGAGGTTGGGGAAATCTGAGCACACCATTCATTTCCATGCATTTCAAGAATTGTTCTAGAGCTGATTCTAGTGATCTTAACATGATGTAAGAGATTGCCATCTAAAATCTTTTTCAAAGATATGGTTACCCTCCTGCAGAGCTAAAAGAATTAAATAGTCTCTTTACCTTTCAAGATGGGTCACTACTTTGTGGGGATCTTGCATAAATGACAGTCACTGGAAATACTATAGGTTGATTGGAGTTTTCTTTGTTGTCTTTTTCCACACCACACACCCCCCCCCAGAAGAGCATATTTGGACCACTCTGATACATGGTACTAAACAGAACTGTCACACTTCACAGGCTGCTCGACTTTCAATAGCAATGGTACTCCCACAAAGTGGGTTACACATTCAATTGGAACTAGAAGGATTACCCATGGAGATAGTCCTTAAAGCAATGAATGTTAACTTAAGAACTATTTTCCATAAGGCCCTTGTCCTCCTGGTTACACCCATGTGCCTAGAAAACATGTAGAGCCCTGCAGGAAATGCTAGAGAGAAGGCATCCACAGAAAAATTTTGAAAGACAAAGGCCTATATAAATAGAGCTTTGTCCCACAGTGTAGGCAATTAAGAAATTCTGTTTCTTATAAAACTTCACCAGCTCCTCACCAATAATTAAATTTTGTTTACAGAGTTCTGAGTTGCCTATACTGTTACACATTTTCTATTTGAAGAGACTGAGAAGGATAATTTTTCCTTTTCCAGAAGGCACACTAGATAAACTTTAAACTCATACCCAGTTTCAAAGGGAAAATATTTGTCTTACACAAAGCCTCCATTCAGAGTCCCTGTTTTTACTACAGTAAGAAAAATAGCTGTGCCCTAGATAATTTGTTCATATATGCCAATAAAAGCACATTGGATTACAGCCAGCACTTCTAGCAAGCACCCAAAGACTTCTGAAATCCTAGGAAGAGCAGAACTATTTTTTTCTCTACTTATCCTTTTTCTGTTTGCCATTCCCAGTACTTATTACTTGTTTCCATTACATTTGTCTTTATATTACTGTAAGAAGCAATTAAAAGAGGAAAATAAGACTAAAGAATAAAAGCAAAGCTTTTAAAGAAACTCTTTTATGAAAAAAAAGCTTTCAGGATATCTTTATACAATGTTTAAAATGTTAAGCACGTACCCTTTTGAACTTCACTCTAATTAGAAATCATAAAAGAGACTAAAGTATACCCATGTTTTAGAGATATAAAGAATTGAGAAACATGCTGACATAGACGCTTAGGTACCTATGCTTTCATGCAGGACTCTGATCAATATGCTTGCTGCTTAACCTAGGGCAGGGCTGTGGCACAGCCAAGGTATAAAAGAACCTGGAGAAAATTCTTGGGAAGTTATTCAGATCATAGCAGGATTTACCATGCATATGTGCTTCCCCAAAAACCCAGTGTTTTTCTAAACAGTCTCCCAAACAATCACAGAAAATGGGGCTGAAGAGGAAAGAAGTTATCTTTCATCCTAAAGGCAGGAAGCAACTGTGCCAAGGTACTTCCCCAAAGGTAATACTTCCCAACCTCTTCCTTGGGCCACTAGTAAGAGAGGCTGCTAAAAAGCAACCCTGAGAAAACCCAAGGGCTTACTAGCCTTAGGCTGAAAAAGTTTTTCTCAATAAATAATGTAAAACCTTGTTGCAATTTACTCACTTGATACTGCTTCTATCAACAGCATACCCAACATATAAGTTAGGTTCTCAATTTTAGAAAAAGAAAAAAAAAGTAACGACGATATGCATTCAATCAGTGTTAAAATGGGTTTAGAACAATATCCTGCCTCTCAGTCTTGTTTGATAAAGAATAGTTGGCTTACTGCGAACTCCTCTCCCTTTTATAACTTATCGCTCATATTGACACTGCAATAGGCCTACAAGGATGTCATCTCATGTGCATCACATGTTTTTCCAGCTAAGCAATCCAAAGTAAGCAGATGTCAACTTCTGTTTTCCCATGGGAGCCCACAAGGCAAATTTCAGGGGGAACAGTATTACAGTTACTTCATCTATATATTATCTTTTATTATCTCTGTGTTTTTCTAAACCGTATCCCCTTGCTTCTTCAACTTTGCGTAACCTCTTCTTTTTCCTCATATTGTTTAATTCAGCCTTATGCTTTTCTCCTCCTTTTCCTTTTGTCATGCACATCTATAGCAGACTTTCTGAAACAAAGAAATTAAAGAAGAAAGAATCCAACTGCAGCCTCAACATTAGTTCCTGATGCTGTTGAAAGCCTTTAAGACAGGGACTCGCTTCGCCATCCGCGTTGTGACTCTTAGTTGTACAACTGACAGTTGTAAACATTGTCTTTCCCAATGGAGGTGGCAAAAGTATTAGAAGTGAGTTTTGTTGTAAATGGATGTGGTCATTTATGTTTCCCACCTATTGCATTAAGCTTTCTGAAAACTCACAGTCATTCACAGACAGATTTAGGTAAAACAGCAGGAGCAATTACAGCTCTAATTGCCTGTGCCCTCTTTCTGCCTTTACAAGGATACACAAACATGACATAAAAATCTCAACTTCTCTCTGAGAGCCAGAGTTTAAAATCCAGTGCAGAAGAGTGAGCTGCAACTTGCAGGGGTTGAGGTTATGGTGCAAATAAGATTTACCACAGGCATAAGGCAGTTTACTGGGACAGCAGGAGTGTAGTCAGATGCCCCATCTTTGTCCATCCACCAACAGCTTAGATAGGCCCCAGGCTACCCACACTTGGGTCACATTCTAAAGATTTTTGCCACAAACCAAGGAGGTAGCTCTTAAGAGACTCCCTACCCCAAACTGGTACTTTGTAAAAAGCCTGAAGAACAAGGGCCTGCTCTCATGTTCCTCAGCCACTTTCTTATGCTCTAAGAAACAGACCTAAATAGCTTTTTAAATCTTCTGTTCTCTCCAGACTTGCCTTTACCCCAACACCGGCTACCCATATGTTACTTCACTGACGTGCCAGCCCGGTTTTATTGCAAAGAGAGGCCACAACACCAAGGGAAGCCTCCACAGAGCGCCGTCAACAGCACAGACCAGTGAGGATTTTGCATCAGAGGCGCCATGTCTCCTGTTGCTGTAGTCTGCAGCTGGACACTCTCTGCTAGACAGCAACAGCGCCTGGTGTTACTGAATCTCCTCCAGCCTGGTCTGAAATACTACATTTTGTCTCCTGTTTCCACAAGCAAGATGGAGAGATGCAGCCTACTGCTCGAGGAAGACGAGCCTCCCTGGTCCATGTGCCGATCACCCACCCCACAGCAAGATGGCTGCGGGGCTTTGGCTGCTCAGGCAGAGTGAGGACTGAGGTGAGGACAGACCTTCACTCACACCTCAAGCCGGTATTTCAGCAGTGACCTGTCCCATATTGCACTCTGCACACTGTTCAGCCCTACGAAGCTGTTTGTGTAAATACCCAAGTAACAGCTGGTGACGGTCTGTAAAAACCTCTCTCCCCCAAGGCAGAGCTGCCGCGCCACTCAGCACCGCGCTCCTCTTCCCCTGACCTCCCTCGCTATGGCTGAAAGACCCGGGCCCTGAGGCAGCCACCCCAGTGTGGGCCTGGCTCCACGTCCCACGGAGCCACCTTCTCCAGAAACCACCCCTGCAGGCCACCCACCTCACCCACCCTGGGAACATCGCGGCTGTTTCCCTTGTCAGCGAAGCCATTAATTGAGATGCTGCATTGCGTAGTGGGAACGGAGAGGTCACAGAATTATTCGCTGCCCATGCGTAACAAGGTCAATACTCCTAGCCAAAGGCGTCGGCACAATTAATATCTAGCCAAGCTGGCCAAGCCAACTACCTTTGTGCCCTTTGTCAAAGGCGAAACAGCATGGCTGGAGTCCAGAGCACCAAAGGTGACATTTAGGCAAAACACATATCCAAAAAATTTGCTTCCTTCACCATTATTCAACTTTGTGACTCAGTTCTTCCGAGTATATGTAAATCTCAGCCAGTGCCAGCCTCTCCAGTGATGTTAGCTGGAGATATACGCACCCAGTTTTCTCTAAATGAAGGCAGAAAAATGGAATGAGATTGCTACTCTAATCAGATCAGGTCAAGGGTTACAGAAGTTAGAAAGGGAGAAAGCCATTGAATTCAGCCCTTTTCCTGCTACAAGACGGTTTTCCTGGGCACAAGCTTTCCACTTTTACTGCTGGAACAGCACCTATTGAAAACCTTACACCTAAAAGAAAAAAAATGCAGATGAGACGCAGAAGAGCCCTTCTGCCATCAGAAAAGTAGTGCTGAGAGCACAACTGTGCTGCCCTTCCCCTCCTGCCCGCACACCCCTGCCTCGCTTGCACGGCACGCTTGCTCCTGTCATCCAGGAGGTTCTCTTGTACTTTAGGAATGGGCCTTGGTTTGGATCCTCACACCCAGCTATAGGAAAGGTACACTGGGTTCCAGCTGACAGCCTTGAGTCTTGCTAAAAGCCACGTTCGTTTGGAGAAAATACTGAGAACTTGTTATCCAGGGATGGGGAGAAAGCTCACACTCTTTTAGGCTCAAATAAGAGCACTTGCAGCCAATAGTCTCAAAACCCCTTATTGTTTCCAGAAGATCGAGCCCTGGTGCCCCCATCTTCCTCATTGTCTTTTTTCCCCAGTGAAGAACATGTATAGCTCATCTTAGAGAAACTCCCCAAAACATTTGTATGCTTCTGCAAGGAACATATTAGAAAACCATAGATTTTTGGGAGGGAGGGAGGGGATCCTTTATTCTACAAACAGGGAAATCCCAACAGATGTCCCAACATCTTTTCCTGCTGCCCAGAATGACTGGTGAGCACCCGGGGCTTCTGTGTAGTTCACTCCTGCCAAATTTTAGTATGGCTTAGCAGATGGCTACTTCTCGCCGTGCGAAGGGCTTTCCCCTCCCCGGCACTGAACAGTTTCACATCAGCTAGAAGCAGAGGCATTGGTTTGCCAGGCTTCGCAACCAGCTCCCTTCACACCTGCACCATCAACAGGGTGGCCCCACTCTCCTCCTCAGGCTTGGTGCAATCCAGAAGCTCAAGAGACGCTAAACATCCACTTTCCTTTTAATCATGAGCAGAAGGGGCATCATAGCCCTAATGCATGTGATCAGACAGCTCTGGCACGTGACGAGCTGGACAAAGCGCTCTGATAACACAAAACCAGCAGCAGCTATGGCTCTCCTTCAAAATTTTGGGCATATATTGCACAGCGTCCTCATTCCCAGTAATGAAGTCTAACACATTTACTGCGGCAGATGACACTTACTTTGAATGATTAACAAACAAGTCTAACCACTGTAAATCGTCCTTAGTACATAAGATAGTAAGGTGGCTCTAATGAGGGAGGAGATGGTGCTCGCTTGGACTTGCTCTTGAAATGGAAATATGTAAAACGTCATGTCGTGCAATTTGCAGTTCCCTAATATTAGGCTGATCTTATCTAATGTTCCTCTCCTCATGTTTTAGTGCACTCCAAGGGGATATTATCCAAGCGGAAAATACACACGATGCAGAAAACTAGCCACATGCAATATAAAAACTAATGCCAAGCTGACCACAAATGCTTTTCCAGAGCTAATTTCCAAAACTGTCCAAGCGGAGGCAAGGAATGGAAGAAATCTCTCACTCCTGACTCACGCCATTGGCCTGAACAGGAGGTGGTGGTTTGTTACTCAGAAATGGCATTTGGACGCCCCCCTCCCCAGGAGCAGGGTGCTGCAGCGCGGGGGAGGAAGCATCCACAGCTCCAGATTTGTGGAAGTGAAAATATTGCACAAAACTTGAGGAACTTGGGATATATTTAAAGCCATAGGAATAACAAAGGAAACTGTAAGCAGCATAATGATTTTTTTTGGTGTATTTTTTTAATTATCTAGAGAACTGTATCTCTACAATATAATATATTTTGCCTACTGTCCACATCCCACAAAGTCTGAGTCAGCTGTGTTGCTCTCTCCCAAGCTTACAAATAAGGCCGGGGGAAAACCTTGTTTCCACTATATTTTTCGTTCTTTTTTTTTAATCTCTGTTAAATTTTAATCCCTGTCTTGTTGCACACAGAAAACAGACCCTTGACATGTGATTGCTAACACAAGAAATATTCAGAGCAACAGTTCAATACTTAAAATCAAATTACAAAAACGGAAAAAAAGTCTACAGGGTTACCAAAATTCTTGGAAACTCTGTTAGAAGATGGATATGACATTTAAGAACTGTTTAGAAGTGAGATGCAAGGGGTAAAGTCACAACAGTGTACTGAGCTGGAGACTGCCTGGACACTGAAATAGTTATTCAGCACAGATAATCATTACAAGTCAACTATGAGACAGGCTTACTGACTGGAGGAATTAGAAAAGAAAGAAAACTCCAAAAGAAAAAGAGCATTATGAGATGCAAACCAGTCTCTCTCCAAATGAAAACTTAAGGTTTCCAATTTTTTTTTTCTTTCCAGAAAGCTTTAGGGGAAGGAGGTGAAAAAAAATCATAGACCACTCAGTTCCTCAGCTTCCATTTGTCTCTTTTAAATACTGGTTTTGAAAAAGATTCCGGTTCCACGAGAATCAAGGCACTCACATGCACAGAGATGATTCTCAGAAGAAAAACATGGTGTGAGTAATATTTGTGTGCGCAGTAGTGCAGTCAGCTGGACACTTTTGTCATCTTTAACACTCACTTCCAAATCCCTCAGTAAATAATTTATTTCACTACAATATGCTCCCAGGATTAAATCCCACACTGTGTAATTTGAGCATTGCTGGTCACAGATCAGTCTGCTCAGAACTCCCAAAACATTAGTCTTGCCTGATTAAAAAACCTAAACCAGGAGAGGCAATTGGCACTCTTTTAACACTCCAAACTTAAACCCAGAGTTTAAGGAAAGGAAATTTACTTTTCTCAGAAATTTACAACCCTCCACCTTCACCTCCCATGTCTCCTCCCCATCCCATTTGGATATGAAAGAAAAAAATATTGTCTCAATTGCCAGTACCAGGTTGGTCAAGAACAAAACTCAGATGCCTGGACTTCATAGTTCCGATTGATTCCCGAACTTATTCTGAAAGTCTATGAGCTTGAGAGCTTGCTCCTACTTTAAATTGTTAGGCCAAGTTGGACCTGAAGCTTGGCTGTTCTGCAGTTATATCAGGGTTGGGATTTCTTGACAATGCCCAGTGCTTACTGTATTGTGTATGCAAAAATGGTGTGCACAGCATTTAATTTTTATTTGTTTGTTTTGACCACCTCACATAACCACAGTCTCTAGGAAAGGAATTAGAAGTTAACTGTTAAAAGATTACAACTAGAAACAGCCTGGGTTGAGTGAAGGTTCTACAGAGGTAAAGCTTAATTATTTACAGTTTAGTTCCCGAGAGATTAGGTCCCAAGGTCATTTATTACCAAGAATGAACATAAATCATTGGTTTCTATTTTTGTAGTGCAATCACCAGCACTCAGTAAGACCTATAAGGTGAGTCGGAGGAGTTATCTACTTTTAAATAACACCATGGGACAGACTTTATGAGCAGCAACCATCATGGCCCTAAATTCATCTCCCCCCCCCATATAGGAACAGACTATTACTCCCCAGTCTGTTGTGGTTAGCAGAAAAAAAAAAAAAAAAAAGAAGATTATCACAAGAACAATCATAGAATCACATCTAGGTTGGAAGAGACTTTTGAGATCATTAAGTCCAACCACGAACCTAATACTAAACCTAAACCATGTCCCTAAGCACCACGTCTACCCATCTTTTAAATACCTCCAGGGATGATGATTGCACCACTTCCCTGGGCAGCCTGTTCCAGTGTTTGATAACACTTTCAGTGAAGAATTTTTTCCTAATATCCAGTCTAAGCCTCCCCTGCCACAACTTGTGGCTGTTTCCTCTTGTCCTATCGTTTGTTACTTGGGAGAAGAGACCGACCCCCACTTCGCTACAGCCTCCTTTCAGAGAGTTGTAGAGAGCAATAAGGTCTCCCCCTCAGCCTCTTTTTGTCCAGACTAAACAACTTAAACACAATGATTAACATAGTACTAATTAAGGCATAGTTCAGGGCAATATCTGGGCTCTCCATGGTGTGGCTTGTGTGAACAGCCCACATCACTGGGGCCACGACCCTCACATACTCCCCAGGGTGATGGTGACTTGGATACCTGCAAAGAGAATCCAGAAAAAAAAACAGGTGATCTGGAGGGGTGTAACTTTGTAATGCAGGTATTAATCATACAAGCCAAAAGAGCATCATTTTCAGTACCTGCCTTCTGAAAACAAAGGTAGTTTCAAGTAACTAAGATTGAATATCACGAGGTATAAAACATGCGCTAAGCCCTGTGTTGATTTGATTTCCAAGCAGGTATTCTTACCATTTCAGATTTGCATTTATTGTTCAAGTTCCGAAAGCACATGATGATTCTTCTCCTTCAAGGAAAAAAATGCTATGTTGTGCACTAGTAGTTAATGTACATTGGACCACAAATGACCATTTGCAGAATAAACATATTAGGAGGGTACATATCATTATAGCCAAGCAACGGTGTTTATGCTTTGTGATGACAGCAGCAACAAAACAAATGCTTGGTTATACAAGGAATGAAAGTTCAATGATTCAGTTACATAAAAAGTCAACTGCAAAATGAATATACACGAATGTATCACTAAGACAATATATTATCGTAGAAAGTTTTATTCTGGTGAGCTGGGATCACACTGTTGTTACCGAGTTGTATTCCTTTATGCCCGTTTAAAAACAAGTGTGTTAATGACCTATCAGAGGTGACAAAAAGCTACAATTTAATCCTTTTTTATACCCTGATTCCCCTGTCACACACATGCTACTTGCGTAGCCTCAGTAGCAAACATTTTGTGGCTACCTGTCTTTTAAGAAGAGTTAAGAATAAGAATTTTAAACAAAATTCATGACAAATATATACACAGACCTTTATTTCTTTGAGCTATCAATCAGATAGTGGCTTATCAAGACCCTTTGAATACCAGCCTGTGCAAACATATTGAGTTGCAAAACAGAGATATATGCTTAACTCCCCTCTATCTTTTAGCCTGTGAATCACCCATTGTCTCCCAATCCTGTGCAATGCTCACCAACTCTTTTGCATCTACTCCTCAACTGTACTATGTTGAAATCACGGTATAAATTGCAAAATAATTTAGGATGGGCGTGATCTCTGGAGGTCATCTAGTCCCAACCTGCTGATCAAAACAAGGCTAGCTTTGAAATTAGACTAAGATAGGATCTATGAATTGTGTACAAAAATCACAGTGACTCCTCAAGCCACCAGAAATACAGCAAGTGATAGACAAACAGTTCCTGACCACCAGTAAAACAAACTCTCCCATTCCGGTCCCATGCTTATGTCCTGTTACATCTGAATGGGATCAAGAACAGAAGAAAAGGTCTTGGCGAGAGCACAGCTGCCGACCTGTGACTCAAATGCAGTTCAACAGCATTTTAGGAAACCTCATGTTGGGACGAACTGGCTGAGAAGGCAGCAGCATAGCACGGACAGACAGCTGCAGGAGCCCAGGGGAGGAAGGTGGACAGCGTGGCGGGGGAAGACCGTGGGTGAAAGTCAACAGAGGACCTCTGGAGCACAGCAGCACAGCTCAGTTGGCTAACACAGAGAGACGTTCCTGCAAACCTATTTAGTATGGCTTGTATGGTCCCTGGTGACCCAGAGATCCCACTTCATGAAGACATCTGTACTTGCAGCAGCCTTGCTGCAGCTGTTCATACGCTCCCCTTAACCGAGGCCTCACGATGGGGCCACGGGGAGGAGAGCGATTGAGTTACAGCAAGCTCCATCCACTAGCATAGAGCTGAGAATGAACATTTACTATATAGCACATACAATTTGTCAGGCTGTAAATTGATATCATCATTTTGGATTAGCATAATTCATACATATACACACATATACATATTTAAATAAGAATTGTAGTGCCTCGATATGTTTGGCTTTGCCTCTTTGGACTTGGCATATACAGTGCGGCTACAATAAGGAGCTATGCCAAGTGCAACAAGGTGTACACTATTTAATGGTTCAACCATCCTACCTACACTACGGTTTGTCATGATTCTCACATGCAGAAACAAACCCTGTTAGCGAACAAGCTTGAAAACAGTCACTGAGGATAGTGTTGAAAGCAGCCTGCATTAGAAGCTATGTCCAAAAAGGAACAAATAGGAACAAATTTTGCTGTTCACACTTTGACCATACTGCAAAAGTGAATAACTGCTTCTCCACCAGCAACAGCAACAAGAATGTTCTGAGCAAATTCCAGGTACTTTAACAAATCACAGCGCTTAAAATGACCCACTGCTTAAAATCCCCAGTGGTTGTAGCGGTTCCTGGCAAACTGCAAACATTCTTCCTTCCACGCTTCCTCTCTGTAGTACAGCTGACCGACCTTGGTGGTGGGAGGAGGTCAGTGTAGATGAGAGAGCAGTCTTTAAAACACTGTTTCACTATTTGGTTTTAAGCACTAAATTCACATTTTGGAGACAAAGCCAACCCATATTAAAAGCATTTAAGTCTTGCAAATTAAAAGAAGCAGCAGGGGTTCCAAGAACAAGAATTTAAGCCCCCCTCAAACAATCCCTTCCTGCAAGTCAGGGAAGCAATAGCACGAACAATCTCAAAAATGTCCAACTACTAAAAGAAAAAAAAAAAAAAAATCAAACAAAACACAAAAGGAAAGGGATGGGGCAGGGGGAAACACACACTGCTAACTTTGCATACCCCTCGCTTTGCCCTGTACATTGCAAACTAACACAAAACACTTCATTCTTTTGCAGTTAACTTTTAAGATTTGGTTTGTTTGTATTTTTGCCCTTTCCCAGCCTCTTACAGTCTCCCGTCCCTCATGAATAAGCAAAACCTGTGAATCGTTCACATTTGAGTTCAGACAGCTTCTCAGTGCCCTAGACTAGTAACTTCCAAACTTTTGGACAGTAAGGTCTCAGTATTTTTTACAGACAGGCATCTTTAAATTTGTATTGATTGCTTTACCCTTAAAAGAAATAGTCCCAAATTATTTTTAAGTAAAAATTTACTTTATGCCACACGTGCCCTCTAGACTCGTGGTTTGTCTTAAAGCCAAGGTAAGAAGCGGAGCCAGGAGCCATGGAGTATACATTAAATGGCATAAAAAAAACAGTTGTCCCAGAGGCCGCAAGCCCAGTACAGTACTCCGCGTGGCTGCAGCAGTGTCCCAGGAACCTCTGCTCAGGGTGAACCGCAGCAACTCAGCCCACCTCATTGCTCTTCAAACTCTTTCACCCTCTCTCCACCCCCACACCTATCCTCTTGTTAAAACATTATATATTTAGAAACTGGCAGCAATTATTCTTTTCAACAATTAACACCAAAACCCCAAACTCTTACAGCACCCAGACAAAATATTACTCTAATATAATTAATTCCATGTAGCTCTTCTTTCCTTTATAACTCATTGCTCATTTACAGCATGGTTGCATCTTCTCATGTGCTCGCTAACAGTACCGCATTCTTGTAGTTCTAGCCACAAACAAAATGATAAAAATAAAGTCAATAACATTTGCATGTATAAAAGATAACTAGCAAAGCTAAAAAAAAAAAAAAAAA